>JAQFXM010005579.1:0-14688 GCA_034693345.1 Entomobrya multifasciata | reverse complement strand
AATTTTTTTGTCTACATGGTATGTGTTATGTGTGGTGTGGACTCACATATAAAAATATGTAGTTTAGTAAGGTAATATCAATATCAACTTATCAAACCATTTTTACTACACTGCACTATATATACTTATCCATATACATACCTTCTTTCACATTTTTCACACAAAATTTATTGTATAAGAGGAGCATTGAGTCAGTATAGCTGGTTTTATTTAGGCAAAAAAGGCGCAGGCATTCATTCATGCAGGTATGAAGTTATATACGTAACGTACATAAATAACATGAAAGGGTTGAAATTTTATATATAAGTTGCACACTGTGTGCAAGTCAAGTCATATTCCATTTTCAAAGCAGCTCTGTACAAAAACAAGTAGAGAGAATCAAATTAAGCCCAATAGAATGGATACCTCTCTTCTTCCCTTTTTAGCTTGTTTGAATTGAACTCAACTTCTTTTCTGTATACATATTTGAGAGTGTGGATTGTGGATGTGTTTTGTAGTGTGTATTGGGCTTGTGTGTAATGTGTAGTCATAATATTATTAGTATGCACACTAGACCCAGAAGAAGAAGAGCGAGAGCTACATAAATATACATACCTCTTTTTAATGCGGTATAACAATAAAAAAAATCTCTTAACTTTGTATACCTGTTATAAATATAATTATATGGATGTATGCATACTTGTGTATATAAATGTTGTATTCAGAATTCAGAGTATTTCTCCGATTTCACTCTTCTAAGCCAAAAGACTGAGAGAGAGAGGAACAGAGCAGCCTGCGCCAAATAGTAGTATAGCTTTGTGTGAAGATCTTGACGATGACGATGATGATGACGATGCTGCAGTGCTTTTTCCCAACATAACGTAACATTGTTAGCAAAAAAAAGTTTAGTGTTATGTTACAATAAAGTACTTATAGTATTTGAACAAGAAAGGCAGCAAAAAAGGAGAGGAAAAGGAGATTTTAGTAGAAAAACCAATGCTGAAGAAAAGGAGTTGAAATGAGTAGCAAATATTGTTGGATAAAAAGGAGTGAAGTAGCATCAAGAAAAAAAAAGAAGAATGCAAAAAAGCAACAGAAGCTATAGTGCTATTCCCAAAGTTTAAAAAAACCAATCCTAATCGAGAAAGAAGTCTGCAGAAAATATGCCCAATATTTTTTGGATATGCCTATTTTGTTTTACTGTATATTTTAGAAGAAGGAAGACAAGACGAAGAGTTTTATGATAATATTTTATACTGTAAAAGCATAAATGGCAGTTTTTGTTGCAATATTTTGAAGGAAAAAAATAGGAAGGAACATTTTTTTAACCCTTTCTTTTCAAATGGGTTATATGAAAGCACATAACATAATATGTATGCAAATATCTGACTGAAATTGACCAAATCTAAAAAACAAAATATTATTTAAGCACACACCTTTATATAATTTTTTTCTTCCTTTTTACCTCTTTATCCACCTATTTAAGAGTATTTTACATTCATTTTTTAAAAAGGAATTCATAAATATATTATGAAAGCAATAATATTCAAATTGGAATATAGACTTATGGAAAAGGAAGGAATAATGAACGAACGTGTTTTTTCTACTTGGCCCTGGCATAGCCCTACCATATTAATGCCATTGGGGCTTCTTGCGAAAAATGGCTATTTTCCTACTATATTTTCTCTTTTGTTATTTGAGAAGGGCAAATATTTAAGAGAGACATATAAACAAACATACAAAGCTATTATGCATGTTTTCCAGTATTATACTTGATAAAAACAGACGGACATGTTTACTCAAAAGAAATAAAATGATAAACAATTGCAATTTTTTTTACTTCAATAATAAGTATGTTTAGAGTCCGCGTGCTCAGTGCTTAGACTGTTCAAAGAAAAAAAAAACAGGCAATTTTTGCAAACGTTCCATCTCCATCGTTCCATCCTTCAGGTATACTCTGAATCCCTAACCAACAACAAAACATACAAACACCACCATCATCACCCGACCCACCATCTATCCATTCATTCTAATCCAAATAAACATATTTTGATTCTCTTTCAACTTTGACTACATTTTTATTCATGGTTAAACTGTTATGTTTATATGGTTGAATAACAAAAACAGCAACTGCTTCTAATATAAATCAGTAATTTTCGCCTTTATGATGATGATGCTAGCGAAATTTGCTGGTTTGCTTCATAACATCATTAATAACAGTCACAGTTTCAACTTTTGTATTGGTCGCGTTCGGGTCGTCGTCATTCATTATATCATGAACTATTTCTTAGGTAGGTATACACATATTTTTTTTGCAAAAACAATGGCAATGAAAAATGAAGTCAGTCAGTAGGAGCAAACACGCTCGTTCGATTACCACCATACCACCACCGCCATAACATACTATCCAACAGGCATACATAAAAAATTATATAGAAAGCCATTATTCTAGAGCAATAGCAAAAAAATACAAAGTATATAATTGCTAATTCAATTCAAGTCATAATAGACTGCAAAAAAACTAAAGTCTATAAAACTGTCGACATTTTATGCATGCAGATTTTTTAATGGGTAAGATAGCTTAGTAAAAACAAAACGTTAACTGCGCCGCTGGTGCTGGTGCTGAGTAGAAAAAGGAAAAAGGAAATACATGACATGGAAATACTGAAACATGACAAAAGGACAAGGTATTATAATAAAGCGTTGTTGAAAGGAGAGGAGTTTTTTTTGAGAGTTCAGTTCAGATTCAGACAATTCAAATGAAATGCAAACAGAATAAAATTCCTCAAAAAAAGGAAGGTTTTACGTTTTGCGAGAGAGAATATGAGAATGCGGGTTTTATTCTTTTATTCCACAAAAAACTACTTTCTAACAGAAAAACAGTCAGTATTGCTACATTTCAGTAGTAAATCCAAATCCGCCTCGTCGTGTCGCGTCGCCTCGTTTTTGTTATTTATTAAAAAAACTAATGTAATTCTAAATCTAATGCCAATTAAATGTTTCTCTTTAGCACACGTAACATCTTGTGCATATGCATATGTATATTACACTTTGTGTATTTTTGCTGATTAAGTATATGAATCTAGTTAGTTAGCAATGCTTTTGTTATTGTGAAAAAGGCGTATTTTTGTCATTTTTAGTTATAATTGTGTTTTTCTTCTTGATACTTATTCCAATCCAAATGCAATGTCATGCTACTACCACTGCTACTGTATTTCTAGTTGCTACAGTGTACAAGGAAAATGAAAGGTCATCCACGCTTGCACGTTTTTTACGTAACACATTTTCATTCCTTTTTGCAGACAAAATGCAGGATATAGTCGCGAAATGCATGCTCACACAATACCAAATCAACATACCCTCGTCTTCTGGAAAATTATATAACAAAGCTATGTAATTTGGTTTCATAATTTTCTCTTCATATCACATATCCATCCACACAATCCACATCCATCCTTTTTCAGAGAATATTTTGCAGACTCCTTTCTCCTCCCTAATTCTTTTTATCACTCACTCAGTCAGTTGCAGTATTGTACCGTACCGTATTCTCCATATCATTTTTTGAGTGGAAGCAGAGTAATAACTGTCATGTCAGTATTTTATTTATGCAGACACAACGCAACACAACACAATTTCGCCAATAAGGGAAAAAGGGAAAGTTAAGCTATTTTTGGTACGCCAAAAATATTCATCGCTTTTTTACATACCTTCCTGGCAATACTACTGCATCATTTATTAATGTATTTTCTACTAGCTTAACCTTATGTTCCAAGTTCATATGGTATTATTATGGCATGGCCTGACATATTCCAAATTTAAAATGCTTTTTGACAACAAAATTGATATTTTGTCATAAAGTAAAAGCTGTATTGTAATAGCTTTGTTGAGCCTATCACAAAAAAATTACAATTCAATAAAAATGTTGCTTTTTTAAACCATTTTTTTTGCTAGTAAGCCTATTTTTACGTGTTTTCCGTTTTCCTTCCTAAAAGTCAGATTTTTTTGCTAGTTAAACGTGTCATGATAAAAATATTATGTAAGGTAGTTTTGCACAATTTAATGATGATGTAAAGAAATACAGCTTGTTAAAAATAGAAAGAAAAAAATCTTTAAGCTGAACTTGAACCAAAAGGGAAATATAAAGTTGGTTGGAAGTTGAATAAGTTAAGTTAGACCATGATTTTATGCCGGACCACTACCAAAACCCAAAACCACCGCAGATTTTTTCCGTGCTGGACATGGCGGAGCGGATAACAAAACAAACTGACAAGGCATGAAAATGGCAAAAAGTGTACTAGTACCCAACTTTTTTTACTCTGTAATCTCATGAATGCAAACACAGCATAAGAGTTTGATGATTACAATGGAATTTGTGTGTGTGGTGCTCTTTTAATACTTTTGCAAATCCTGCCAGTTTTGCTATGAGGGTTCCCTACCTACAACCGACCACCTATCCAAAGAAAAAAGGTTATCTTTCGTGTGATCTACTTTTATCTTTATGCTTTTCTAGATGCTGCAGAGAGCAAGTAAAGAGCAGTGAAAGAGAGAGAGAGAGAGAGAGGTCAGTCCTTTTTATCGGATGTTGAAACTAACGTCGTAAAAGTAAATATTATAGAGAGTGGGGAAAGTTTTAACCACACAAACCAAACAAACATGAAAACAAGTAGTTAAAGTGAAAAAAACCCCAGCATATCTATCCACAGAATCGCCGACCCGAGGAAGAGTTCTGAGTGAATGAAAGATTTTCTACGGAGAAAATTTTATTATTTAAAAGGGAAAAACTTTCATCTTTGTTGTTTTTCCATTTTCAAAAATGAAAGCATATATTATTTTCTCTTTTGTTTTTAAACCACGTATATATTTGATCTAGAGAGATATGATGAATCTGAAAAAGTTTATTCATTTTCTGGCTAATGCGACGCTGGTGCGCTTCTGCCCTTTTTAAACTTTTCGTTTTCCATTATGAATATAATTTCCAAAAAAGGATTTAGAAAGGATTTCAGGAGAAAAGCTCTTTGTTCTCACTGTCGTATTTTCTTTTTTGGCTGATGGCTGTGTCGCATGTATTGTGAATCATGCCAGCATAGCAGCAGCAGTGGCAGAGGCAGAAAGCGTATCTTGAACTAAAACTCAAATAAAACCGCAAGCCACAAAAAAAACTTTTTTTTGCAAGCTATATATGATGACTGTCTGCAATGTGTGCCGAGTGCCGTATTGCAAAAATATTTGTTTTTTACACACGGCGATCCTCATAAGACCATACCTGTCCACTATGTATTTTCTGCAGCCAAACAACCAAACCAGTCAGTCTGATTACACTTTCACCACCACCACCACCGCCACTGCTGCATTTACTGCATTCAATCTGCATAAAGGCCGGAGAAAAAAATCTATATTTTTTGCTTTACCTTCTCTGTTTTATGGGTTTGTAAGTTCTTTTTCCGGTAGAGGAGAAATAGGTATATGCTACGGGGTTTCCTTTCTAAATTGCAAATGAACTTGTGTCCACGATAGTTGAGACCCAGACCGGAGAAAGCAGAAAATGTCCTTTTTTCAATCATAAAAGCTTTAAAAAAAGGGAATGGGAAATGGATTTTCCTGTTTGGTAAATGCATACACATTTATGTGACTGTGCTTGTTGAAGAGAAATGAATGTAATATTTTCATTCTTTTGTACAATTGTATTGTTTGCAATCATAACGAACGTAATCGGTTATTTCTGAGGAATGGTATTAGTAAATTGATGAAAAAGATATGACACGAAATGAGTTTTGTAAGTAGGAGCACTATGATATGATATGAAATGAACGGTTTGATAAGAGGCGTGTTCAGGAGGAAAATCGGTTGGAAAGGAAAGAAAGGGATAAATAAAATTGTTGAGTAGTTTTTAGCTATCATCAGTTTTACTATTTGCTTTTAACTTGTTTTTGTTTTTTTCTGTATTGATTTGTTTAAAAAAACATGTTGGTTTTCATAATAATTATAAATGGTTGTTGATGGAATAAGGAATTACGTAACTATTCAATTGTTCATTTAATTTAGACACATTGGTAGGAGACCTTTCTCTTAACTAGATTGGTTTAAGAAATATACATGATCTAAAGTCTTTCTTTGGTAAAAGTTGTACGAAAAGATGGAAAGTTAAAAATTGCTTTGAGTCCACAATATCATCATATTATTCCAAAGAACAAAATACAATTTAAATTCATGTCATGTAGTAACTCTAAACTCTGCATTTTTACTACTTGTCTAATTACAAATTGGACAAACTTGTTAGAGTTACAGTTAAACGCCATTCATATATCTATTCAATATTAATTAATACTCTTCTCAAGGAAGATTCTTCTTTTCGTTGTCTTCAGCATATCTTATCTACATAAGCAACCGGAAATAAAACAAATTTAACTACAGGTGAAAGGTTAAGGTTCCACTAACCCAGTCCTACTAACACCAAATTAAATGTTTGGTGACCATATCTCACCGAATACCCAACTAAATGGCTGTTCCATACCACCACCACACCACCTTATCTAGAATATTTTAAACGAGTTAACGAACAAGACATGCAATCCAACCTTAAATCCTGCATACGCCACGAAAAGAACATAATTTTCTTTGTTGCCCTCCGCTGGCTCCGTTCACCTTCACCACCTGTGTGAAGTGAAGTAAAAGTCATGTCATGAATGTCATCTTTAGACCTTGCAACTTTTACTCATTAAACGATTTATTGCAACCCCAATCGACCGAGAAAATATCATCATCATGAATCCCTTCTCTTTGCGGCTTTCTTTGGCATCTTTTAGCTGGGTTTGTTGAGGGTCCTTTAACTTCCATTCTTGTCCTTCCTCGGCCATCTGCTGTTGTTCATTCGGATTTTTCTTAGGGGATGTCTTTTGCAAAATGAAGTCTCTCTCTTTCACACAAAGTGGAAAAAGAGCTGTTTTATAACATTTCACGTCCATGTCTGTATGTAGAATTGCAAGCCAGTGGTTTCCCGTCTAAAAAGCATGTACATTTGTGTATACCATCGTGTGTATCATAAGTGCACCATTACACCGCTCATCGTCTCCGTCGTACCGCACTCGCTCCGTCACACGACGACGGCGATCAATGTAAAAAAAATTCTGCTCCTTTCTCATCTTCTCAAAATGCATGCATGGTCTATTGTTGTGTGTCGTTCTAAATGTAAAAAGTGCGAGAGTGTATTAAACGTACCGAACATCGTCGTATCGTCGTGTATTCACTTTTAGGTTGTCTTTTTTCAAGAGAGACACTAAACTAAACAATCGAAATTTTTAAGTGATTTGTTATCTGAAAAGAAACTTGTGTTGAAGATCTGTTTTGGAGGTTACATTATAATTGCCCAGAGAGGAAAAGTGTACAAAACAGGTAAATAACATTTTAGGATTCAAATTGCTTACATCATCTTTTGCGTAATAGGTTGTAGTTGTGACGGAGGTGGTAAAAAAGAGAAAGGGTTAAAAAAATTTGAAGCGTAGATAAATGGTGGTGGTGGTTGTCCCAGTCCAAGTGGTTGTGGTGCTGGGAAAATATAATGATTGTAAAGATCTGTGGATAGTGGTACCGGAAGTTTACCTGTTTAATTTGTTAAAACGGAGCAACGGAGGACGGATTTGTTTGGATGTGTTGTGTGCCGGTGGAGGAAGGTGGTAACCGTAACGTGACTAGTGTCATGTGAACTTGCGGGTGTGAAGGGTGTAAGACGTAGGTCACGATAGTCACACTGTAGTCATTACTACAAAAAGGGTTATTCGGCTTCTTGTAATTTTATGACAAACTATAGCACTTCAGTGTCACCAATTCTCCTCTCATTCGCCACCGTCATCATATCATTGTATTCTGACGTACTAATTTTCATACAATTTTTTAAACTTGCAGACCCAGTAATCTCATTTAGACTGCCCAATCATGCAGAAAAATTCGCTCGCTTTAAACCAGGTAAAATATCATGATTTTTAAAAGCTTTATGATTACAAGATTTAACCGGAAAAGGTGCAAGTGTGTCAGTAATTGATTGATTGAATTTATATCGTTTTTAGCACTTCGAAGACTATGTAACGTCGGTGAAAACCAAAAGTGAGGATTTGATCAAAAACCAGTTTCCTCGCAAAATTGAAGAGTTGAACAAGCTACTGGATTCCGAAGAGTTCAGTTTCGAACATCAGCAGAAACTTTTATATGAAGCGCTCAATATTCCTGTTCCAGATGCCGAGGCCATTAGCAGGTAATGAAAAACGGTGCTGCTTTTTATAAGCGTCTTATTTGAAATGCACTGTAGCATTTTTTGCTTATGCTTAATATGCACGTCTACGTTTTCTCTTCCAGAGCTCTGAACCACCATGGTGGCGGCGATGCCGAGGTATCAGCAAAGAAAAGGAAGCTGAATAACGTACATTCAGATGGTGATGTTGTTGCTCTTGAAGGAACTAAAGTTTTAGCTCTTCCTTCTGGTCCGGTCACCTGTAATACAATTCTTTCCAAGCATATAGACACCGTCAAGCCGTTCATACGTGAACTCGTTGAGCATGCTAATCTTGTAAGTACATACATTAATTTCTCAAATGCATCGAAATGGATTTACTAAAATGACATACTCACTAATACATTTTTGCATTGAATCCCAATTTAGCTGAAGATGTGGGTCACTTTCCTCATTCCAAAAATTGAAGATGGAAACAATTTCGGGGTTTCCATTCAAGAAGACACTTTAGGAGAAATCCGTGCTGTGGAAGGTGAAGCTGCTACATTCTATGATGCTATCGCAAGATACCACATCAACCGAGGAAAAATCATCAGCAAGGTCAGTTAACTCATCATAATTTTAGTTTTAATTGAACAGAATAAGTTAGTAGAGTTACTAATTCAGTGATTTTTTTTCATTAAAATTCTAGGTGGCCAAGTATCCTCACATCAGTGACTACAGACGGGTTGTAGCTGAGCTCGATGAAAAGGAATTCCTAAGTCTCCGGATTGTCTTGTCCGAAATCCGTAACCACTACGCCGCAATGTACGATTTGATTGCCAAGAACTGGGAGAAGATTATCAGGCCTCGATCTTCAAACGCAGAAAATCTGTACTAAATTTGTAGAACCGACCTCTTCTAGACTATTATTACCCAATAGACTCGATGACTACGATTATACGAAGAAGTTTGAAAACTTTTTATGATGTACTTTTTAAAAACTAATATTGTGTACGTACACCAACAGTAATTAATTACAGCATGATGATTATAATAATTGACTTCTCTATTATCATGATATATGGGCTAGAAAAAAAATTGTATCTCTATTGAATGCCTATACAAATATTCCCAAGTAAAAACAACTGTTACGGTGATTTTCAATACTATTCATTTGTACATTGGAAGAAAAGAGATTGAGTAAAAACTTCAACTGGAAAAATGCATACAAATTTCTAAAAGATGACCTCCTCCTATTTATGTGTCTGTCAATAAACTTTACATATACATACCCCTTTTTTGTATTTTTATTTTTTGAAAAATCATCAAATTATTATGTGTGTATTAAAAAATTCAATATTACACAAAGTGTGGAAACGGAACGTTATTTTTGTTCAATCATAAAATTGGTTTTTATTGCTTTCTCCTCTTAACAAAAAACTGTTGTAGTCAAATATCAGCCGTTATATAAGTAGTTAGACAATTTTTTTTGTTTCTTTTGATCTTTTTAAACTTTACGTATATTTTTTAATAAATGACGGTTTTTTTCATTCATATATACCGTCGGCGCGATAAACACGTTAAGAATCAACTCCAAACATTCATAATTTATATTATTTACCTCACTCATGTCAAGTCACGCCGAGACGAGCATTCAAATAAAAATTCAAAACTAGCTTTACTTTTTAACAGACATGTCGCCTTCATCAGCTCGTCACACGATGACGATGACGCGGAGGACATGGTCATGTCATGTCAATAATAATATGATAATAGCACAATCAAATCATAAATGATTTAACGGTTAATATAATATAATAGTACATTTATAATATAACAGTATAAAAATAATAACCATCATTTAAAATAATATTTTTGTTATTAACGTTGTAAATGGCACACAAATGAATATTATTGTTCTGGCACATCTACAAAAACGAAAAACATTCACATAAAACAATTAACAAATACAGTAGAGAAAGGTGAGTGGGTCGTTCGTCGATCGACTTGACACCACACTCGACTGGATTAGTTTTAAAAAAAGATTCAAATTCAGTTTAATTTACAAAAGAGTTAAAGTACAAATTATTATAAAAGAGAAAGTCATAATATATTTTTCATTCATAACAAAACACATTATCAAACAGCTATGTGAATACCCTACTAAAAAATGTAATGTGACTTTTTACGAAATTGACTTCCTTTCATGATCATTAATCATTATTAGGGTAAATACTTGTATAGAAAAAAACTGTCTAAGTTAATTACAACTCGTCTTATATTTTTTGTTGATTAGTTCACAATCAGTTGAAAAGATACACATTCAGACAAAACTTTTAAAACATATTTGGATTCTTGCGGAAAGTAATGTAAAATTGGTAAACGGAATACGGAACACAGTACAGTACATTTTTTTTTTGGAAAGATGGAAATCTTTTGTTGCTTTTTATTGCATAGCGTAGTTAAAGTCGTTGATTTGGTTTTCTTGTACATTATTAATATGCATTTTTTCCCATTTTAATTGAAATGCTAAGAATTATTCTTGAATTTTTTGAATTAAATCGTCGGAAATGGTGGGCTTGAGAAACCGAATACCTTACAAGGTAAAAAGTCAGCGGTTAGCTATGCATAGATAATATTCTGGATTTTAGCAGATTTTTAGATTTAAATAGTTTTTTTGGAAGTCTGCGTTTTATAATACTTTGATGGAGAAATTTGTTAATTACTATAAAAAATGCAATAATGTGTATATACCGTGTGTAGTATACTTGATAATTAAAGCTTTTTCGTTGTTCACGTTGGATGAGGATGAGTAATAAGTGAGGTAAGTGTTATTTCTTTTTTCTTGACGATTTTGATTTTATAACAAATGAAGAATACGTAAAACATGAAAAAAGACATGATAGTTTAAACGGTAAACTAGAAAAAAACAAAACACAAGTTAGTCTGCGCCGCCACTGCTGTCTAAATGCAGATTAGTTGTTTTTTATCGCTAATACTTATCTGTTGTCCAATAATAAGTTATCTGCTTATCATAATAAATTATAATGTTTTTAAGTAGAAGTAGTAGCAACTATATACGGAGTAAGTAATAAGTAATATTATTTGCAGAGTAGAAAATTACCTTAATATTAAATGATCAATTTATTTATTATATTATTATAACTCTATATTTAATTGTTTAAATCTATAGCTCCTTTAGTAATGTTGATTTAGCAGTTTTTAATTTATCAAGTCGTTTCTGAAGGTGGGAATTTGTCGTTTCCAATTCGTCTAACTTTGACTGAGCCTCTCGCAACTGGAGGAATAATGTCAAAAAGAAAAAAAAACATTAGAATACAATTATTTAGAAAATGTTAATTAGCAATCAGGTTTTAATTGGAGATTATAAAATAATTCTAATTTTACCTCTCTTTGAAGCTTGCGCTTTTCTATTTTCAGATCGTCTTCTCTAGATTCCGCCTCCTCTGCAGCGGTTTTAAACCTATTTACTTGACCATCTAACCGAGACACCTGTAAATTTTCCACAAGTATAAAAATGTTTAATTGTTTTAAATGAGCAACAATTTTGCTTGCACAAATTTTTTCAGTAGATAACTTACGTTGGCCTGCAACGTGGCGATTTCCTGTTCATATTTTTGTGTCTTGAAACGGTAGTCTGCTAGTTGCTTACTTGCATCTTCTAGAACAAAGTTATTATCATAAATAGCTTTCCGTAAAGAATAAAACAAAATGATTCAAAAACGCCATAATTATAAGAACACTCACTATGTGCGTCAATGCTATCTTCCCCTGGCCCATTTGTATATGCTGACGAATTAGAAGTATTATGTTGCGCCCCGCCCCTATCACCCTTACTATGTTTATTTCGTTCTTCTTCTAACTCAATAGTCAATCTTCGGATTTGATCTAAAAGGTCATTTTTCTCCTCAAGAAACTTTTTCAATCTAACATCTAGACAAAGTAAGGCGAAAAATACAATTAAAATACATTGGAATTTCGGAAACAGTTAACTTTTGGAGTAAAAGTTAAATATAGGCTTACCCAGAGAACCACTTCCTAAAGACGTTAAAACTTGAGCTGTTTCTTGTGTCACCAATGACCTTTTTATTCTAGTTTCCTTCTCTCCATTTCCTATATCGACTTCTACTTCGTTTTCCACTACGACTAGACCGTATTCCTAAAACACACAAGCAAACAGTCACAATTTTATTTCTGGAATTTACTTGATTGAGTTCAATAAACATTCTTATTTTACAAGGTTAACTAAATATTTACCTTGATTAACTCCTCCTTCTCCAAAAGCTGTGCTTTACAGTATTCTAGTTCATCTTTTAGTTGAGTCGACAGTCGTTTCAAGTTTTCAAAGTCTCTGCATTTATCCCTATATTCTCTTTGAAGTAGTGTGAGAGTTTCTTCAAGATCTTCAATTTTATCCTTCAGCAGTTCCACTTGATAAGTTAGTGCAGACTTTTCATTATCTAATTGTGCATTATGCACCATAGATTTCCTAAACTTATCTTCAAGCTCTTTCAGCTCGTGCTGCAAAAACAAAAAAAAAAACAACAAACGATTAAAAATACAACCCCATTTAATTTTCCACAAACTTATTCCTCATTTTTCTACTCATTTTTAATTTCAAATTTGCTCACCCGCATATCCCTTATGCTAACCATCCCATCCTCAGATGAATCTTCCGAGCTTCTACGACTTGAATGATAGCTAGCAGAACCTACTGAATGTGATGGACCACGATGACTACCCAGCGCTACACGAAACGCAGCACGATTAACAACATCAGCTATAAAAAACATCAAAATAAAAATTTATTAATCCACTTTCAATCATTCATAAAAATATGTAACAAATTCCATACTGTTCGTTTTTTCGACAGCCTGCCTGCCTCAACCCAAATACCAATTCAATTCACAGGTATCAATTTCCCCATAAACGTAATATAATCAAAGGGCGTTACCTCCTCCAGGTTGGTTGGTTCCCGGTGTGTACAAGTCATAGTGTCGATCCGCACTTTCGTCATACTCCTTTTGCTGTTTTTCCAACTCTTTCATGCGGATTTCTCTTGCTTCCGCTCTGGCCTGACGTCGCGCAGCTAGTCTAGCTTCAGCCTGAAAAACAAATAAAACGGTTGTTGTCGTTGTCATAAAACTTTCATCAAGATCATTGATAAAATCTAAAAATATCTCAAAACTCAAAAAAAATTGATATACAGACTATTTAGTCGTAAATATACACAGCAAGAGATAAAACCGTTAATAAAACTCTAGCGAGAATGAGAACCCTAAATATTTTTATGAAGGTAAATCTAGGCCACGTCTTTTTTGAAATGATAATTCAAAAAAATGTGGTTTTTTTAGACATTTTTTTTTCTTTAAAAGCAGTGCAGTGACCAAAAATAAAATAAAATGCACACCTTGCTCTTGTTCACGTTCGTCTCCACATTCATTATGACGATAATGATATATGATAAACTTTTGATATGATAAGTATGAATTTTTAGCAGTTTAGATTCTTTGCCTAGTTGGCAGACATGCCAAGAAGTCTCAGAGTTTTTAATGCAGTGAACACACGTCACGTCATCCTCACAAAAATCACCTGCTTCCGTGTTTAACCAACACTTGCATATTAAAATGTGCACTAAAAAATCTACAGTGCAGAAAAATAGGACCTCTGCTTAAAATTGAATATCATTTTTGCGATTGCAAATTCCAATGCATCCTGTCCTCTGTGTTACCTTTTTTACAAAACAAACAAACAAACAACCCCCACTGCTTTCTTTAATCAAACTACGTTTTTTATGCGTACGTGATAGGCACTTTGGCACTTAAGCCTATCAAGTCATAGTCATATAGTCATAGCCACATCACACATCACACCACCACCACCGCCGTGGCCACTGGCCACGCCAAAACTTGCAATCAAATCAAAACATGCATAAAAGATTTCTCATTTCGTGTGCCATACATCCGCTTTCATTCCTCCATTCACTCACGCCTACAATTTCGTGAGTGACTTTTCTCGGAATTATGAAAAATTAATGGATTCACAAAAGAAAAGGTCAATGCTGTCTGTTTCATTAGCTAGCTATATGGTTGAAATTCCGAAATATTAAAACTGTCCGAGTCTGCATTGCGGAATAATTGTAAAAAATACATTCTTCTCCCCAATTTTTAATAAAAAAAACTTTGGCTAAACCCGAAATGAGATCATTCCCAAACAGAATGAAAAAACAAGCCCAGAACAGCAGTGATGTACGCCTAATTGACATTTAAATATTTAATTTAAGAATGGAATCGCATTTCATTAAATGACTTTTTCAAGTTTTGAAAATGCACAACTCCAGTCATTAATCTTCTCCACCACGGACTCATTTATCCCATCTCTACAGATAAGTCAGATGGTACTTAAGGGCTTGCCACGTAAAAAATCGTGTTTATGCCGCAGAAAAACAAAGTGGCACTTAAGTGGCACAAAAATAACGAGTAGTT
>JAQFXM010005578.1:0-14689 GCA_034693345.1 Entomobrya multifasciata | reverse complement strand
ATTCTTTGTGACAAAAGAAATAAGTAAGCAAATAGATACCATTGCAGCACAAACCTGCCAGTCTACAATAGTTAGTAGCTTTAAATCGTAGTCAGTATAGGTTTTGTAGTTTACACAAAACGCTGCCGTGTAAATATCTTCAAATATTTCTAGATACGAATGCAAGCTGCCTCGGTCATTTAGAAAGTTTACAGATTCAAGGGGTAAAGCCAATCTTGATACAAATTTAAATTGTAAATGCCAGCCGGGATTGTGATTTTGTTTATCTGAGTGTAATTCCTCTATATCAAATGTTAATGTAATGTTTAGTACTCCTTGCAGTGTTGAAATTCCCAGTAAAACTTTTCGGTTGCAAAAGTTTATGGACGTTACCAGACGTTTGAAACTGGAATGGTATGACTTAAAGCCGCTCAAGCAGGAAATTGTTGCACTGGTGTCTGGAAAGTAGTCTATAAACGTGGCGGCAACTTCCATTAATTGAAATGATAATAGGACTGTTTTACCATATCCATTTGAATTTAGTGAAAAGGCAGCACTTCTAAGGTCAGTAAGTGAAGACAAATGCTTGACTTCCTTTAACTGACTGAATTTTGAATCACAAAAGTAACACAGAATATAAGTGTTTTGAGAAACATCAAAAAATATTATATTAGTGGAGAACGGCTTAACGTTTTGGTTGCCTGATATCAAATGCAATACATGGCTAATTGTTTGAATTTTATTTTCAGTTAAGTCATACATGTAACTGAAAAATATAACTTGTTCTGAAGTCTGAAATCCTGATTTTTCTATGGCAACAACAGTTTCAAATACATTGGAGTTGGTAAACAGTAGAAATATAATTGGGCCATTAATAAACTTAGAAATAAGTCGCAAGTATCCATGTTTTGTGTTGATTTTATCATTGTTGGTTTTCAAGTAGTTGTTTGAAATAGTTAAATCCAGGCCAGTAACAGTATGCACTGTGTAGGTGTGCAATGGTCCGTATATGCTAGATTGTTTAATTGTAGGGAACCCATGTGTTTTTGAGGAAACAATGATGTTAATCAAGCAATCATTTTTCGTTGTAAAAGGTAAATATGGTGAAAAATTTGATCGAGTTAAGCCAATAAAATTTAGGAAAACGTAAGCAGCTGATATAAAATTCATCATTTTAGTTGTATTTTATCTGTTGAAATACTGGTTTAAAAAATAAATGAAACAGTTGAATAACTATGGTAATGCTCAATAAGTTTTTTTTTGTCTTTTAAGTTTCTCTTTTTACAAATTATGTTCTGTTTGAGCCTCAACAGAGCTCTAGTAACTTTTTGTGACAACCATTGGGTCATGAACTGTTTAACTGTCTTAGGTAACTTATGTACATGAAAAAATTCTCGTACGTGTTAATTCTCATTTTTTTATGGAAAGTTACATATTATAAGAATTCATTAAATAATCATTTTTTTAATCATTTTTGCAAAACTAAGGTACTTTGTTAAGTAATGTGCATATGCACGTGAGTACTTTTGAAAGCATCACTACAGCATTCGATAAGTTGATAGTATGTATTTTTCCTTTCTTTTATAGAAACAGGATACAATTTTCTTTAAACTAACCTAATCCATTCAAAAATATACTAAATTTGTAAAATCTCCATATTTTCAAAATTGGCAATGCATATAAAAGTATTTCCCTTCGCCTGGAGTATTTAAAATGAAATTTTTTTTATTACGTGTGTAGTGTCATAACATGAGTTCGTTTTCAAATTTATGTAACCCAATTTCGATTAGAATTATATTTAACACTTCCTCACTATGCCGAAGCCATTAACATAATTAAGTTATTTAGGTAACTTTGAGGTAAGAAATATTCAAACTGTGTTACTTAAGTAGTCCGCATAGTACAAAGTTCAGGTCAGGTTTGTGACACTTATACTATTAATCAAATGGATTATATTAAATCCTATCTGTTATCTAAATGGAAGCCATGTTATAGAATAATTTATGCGGAAAGACGACGTACCTTACTGGGAAACATAATAATTTTCCTGCTATTATTCACTTAAACATCATATTATAAAACAAATAATTTAAAACATTTGAATAATTAAATTACTACGAAAGTTCAACCAGGTGATATATTAATTAAAGCCCAGTCAACTGCGTAGATACTTTTTTCCTGGACTACCTAGCGTTACTTCAAACACACGGTTGGTAATGAGTATGATTTGTTGAGTTTTTACCAGTTAATAGAAAGCTGGCATTTATAGAAACTTTAAGGTCATTAAGTGTTATTTTTGATCCGTGATTCACAAGGTTTCAATCAATTCGCTTTTTTATCAAAGCTGCTTTGCATGAATTGAGTAATGTTATGATAAAAATGGAAATGGGACCACTGATGAAAACTATTTCTCTTGGCTCCGTATGTTTTCAATTCCTTGTCAAAATGTTCAATAAGAAATATCGTTCGCAGTCTTAAACTTTTCGTTTAGAGCCCAACTTAGGCAATCCGTCGTATTTCTTTAAATAAAAAACCAAAACTCCTCACAATAATGATAGTATAGTACACGGCAAACAGGATACAATAGTGCTCATCTCTTAAATATGATGCTGCCTTGCAATTTTCTAAGATTTATTGTTCATGCGGAAGAAATGAAAATGAAGATGATGAAATGACTCATGATGAAGAAACTCATTAAAATTTAAAACCTAGAGGTAACTAAGTATTACCACTTTTTCATGCCCTTTTAAAAATTTGATTGCACAAATAATGCATTTTAGTTCACAAGCTTATTTTACTTAAGAAAACGCAGAAAATGCATAAATAATATTAGTTAATAAATCCGGAAACTTGCTTGAACTTTAACTTTTAAAAACATCATGGTAGATAAATTCGATTATTTGATATTCAAAGTGGAAAAAAATAACTGGCCTGATCAAGCATTTTGGGATTTTTTGACGCTAACCGTTTTTTGACACGTTGGGAAATTAACCAGTGTTGGTCCTGTACTATGAACTTAAAAAACGTAACTACTATCGCTTCTACTTACAGTGTCCTAAGCTATTAAATGACTGGTCATCCGACGCGTACTTCTACTGAGCACATTAATCAATTTAACAGCAAAACACAAGAAAAGTTAATAGTTACTAATTTATTAAAATTTCTACTCAACACACATTTGATCTACAAACATCAAATTAATTTTCACGAAAATTACAACTAACTGTTAAGCTATACTTGCGTTCTCTTCCGAGTCTGCCATCATACTGAAACTAAAAGCAGCACCGCTGCACAAAGAAATGAAAGCATTGCCTCCAACACATAATACAACCCTAAATTACAATTAATGCTAGGATACATATATATACATACATACATACAAACATATATACAATATTTTTAACATAAAACTAAGAAGAGGAAGACTTAGCAATTTTAACACATTGGTTTTAGGATTATTTCCGTTCATTGAAGCTTTGACTTTGACACCCATGGTATTTGAGATGGATTAAAATTGTTACGTATAATATTATACATTTTTGCATGCTTTTAAGGCGCTAACTCATATTACATAATTTCTTTTCTTCATATTTAGCATCATTTATTAAACGCTTCATATAATTTATTTTTTTCAATAGGACACGTACTGTCACTTACACTTTCGGTTGGGACCGTTCCTTATACTTAATGACAAAATTATAATGGAGTATGGGGGACCAAGAAAAATCGTTTCTTTGTTTATGTACACAAGTTAGGAATTTCTGAGGAATCAACTTTCATGCCGGCGAAATTTTACTTGAATACTTTGTACACCCTTAATACTGTATACTTTAAGATTAAAGTGGAAACTATGAGAACTTAACTTTAGATACAAGGCAGACATTGGGTGCATAGTGTAAATCTTTAAAAAAAACTCTTATACTTAAATTCATTCTAAAAATCCAATTTTTTTAAAATAAGTGTGTTCCAAAATGTACCAACATTTTCCGTATGTTTTCTTACGGGAACCATATGAGCTGTTATAAGTAGGAAATAAGAAGCAATGGAGCAAAAATTCATCGTAAAGTATAATAAGGAATGTACTTTCCGTCTTCCATAAAATTTAAAATGAACCATGTCTTTTAGGGCTATTAGGTTATTAGTGTTTAATAATTTATTTGCACATTATGAGCGTAATTTTGCCACTCAAAATTGTAAAAAACATTTATATAATGCTTGCAAAGGAAAGTCATTTAATTGGATAATCGAGTTAATTTAGTAGTTATATTTTTCTTGCATGAAACCAACAAGGAAACTATAGTTAGTGTCACTGCAGTTTGTGTTTAACTTAACACATACAAAAATACTATCGGCTATTTGATGTGATGAAACTGATTTACTCTGTAAAATATACGTATACATGAGCACAATAATGAAATTGCGTATCAGCTTGTAAAGAAATGTCAGAACGCAGCCTTAAACCAAGTGAAAAACCAAAAATTGTACACCAACAAAAATTGTACTCATGTAAGCAAGGCGTAAATCCAACAGCACGATTCAAAGTTTCCTCGTGAGAATCAGAAATTATGGTTCGTAATGCCAGTCGTCATGCACTTGATGCTAATGCAAATGAAAATTGAAATATCACATCATATAAACCGCTTTCGAACATTATCAGTTTCACCTGAAGAAAAAGGAATGTTACTTAACCGGCTATAATATGCCAAGGCGGCTGAAATGAAAAATTCACGCCATGAAACTATAATTCTGCCAAATATTCTTGAGGTTTTCGCTTGGGCAACCTTATGATTGTGTAAAGTCTGTGTAAGTCTTAAAATGTCAAGGTCAGGGAAAAATTTAAAATTAATGCATGGTCTTACGCCAACCGAGAGGCTATTTAATGCTTTTAATATTACTTTTCAAAATATTAGTAGCTCAACCATGTTTAAGGTAAAAGCTACCATTATTTAAAATATCAGCATAATTTAGTGCATTTTTTTAGAAAAAGCTTGAAATCCTAAGCAAAATATCATTTAATCACATGGTTCACGAAACATATAATTACGTAAAGTATAATATCCTATTTAAATTCGTCATTTTTAATAAAGTCAGAGTATAAAAGCGTTTTTCACAATCGTTTGTCGAATTTTGTTAGAAACGACTCACAGTTAATATAGTACAACTTTTGAAATGTTAAGCCATTCAGCATGACTAGCAAGTAAAAAGTCATTACTTTTTAGCCAATTATGCGATCTCTGTCTGTACAAGCTATAAGTTTACTCTTTTATTGCTCACAATTTAAATTACGGAAGCAAAAATTTTGTACGGATCTAAGTTTAAAAATAATAATTTTTAAATAGAAGCTATTAAATTTATTCAATATTTGATAATAAACCTTTGACAATGCAACAAACCGGAACTTTGAAGAAACGACGGAGAAGAATTCTGGCTAAGGTGAGTATACGAAACCTTAATTTATATGAACAGAGCCTTGCATGAATTCCCTAAATCTTTTTTTAAATAGGTTAATGGTTTAACCAATATTCCTTATCATGAGCAAAAAGATTTTTTCAACTTAGCAAAAAATCAACGACGCAGTGATATACCCACAAACAAAAATTTTACGACTATGAATCTATCTGGAACTGGATTTGCGGATTTTCGAGAAAAAAATCTGGTGGAGTTCCTTCATCAAGAACAAGACCAACTAGAAACCCAATGTTTTCCCAAAATCCAAAGGTTTTGGACATTGAAGAAGGACAATCACAAGCAATAGATGGCGTACATGAAACTTTAGCAAACGACCAATTCGAGCAAAACTCAAACAACGATCGACCGTACTTATTTTGTGACCATACAATGTCTCGCCTCAAACAAATTTTATTCATAGGTCTGACCACTGGAACATTCCCATGGAAATGGGAGAAAAGCGAGCACAGAATTGAAAAGTTTTCTTCGACATTGCAAAGAGTATGGCAAATTTTCTGGACTTTGTTTGTTTTGCAAACATGTGGCATCACAGTATATCAGGTTTACACTTTTTGGCAACTAGCATCTTCAGGAAAGTTTACAAACAGGGAAATATTTATAACATCGTTTAGCCTGATGTGGTATTGGGAGTGGGTTGACTACACATTAAATTTGTACATATATGGTGACAAGGTAAGCATAAAATATTTCTTAAGACTTCATTGAAGCGTGAAAATAATTTGATATTTTTTTACAGATTCGAGAGTATATCAACACATTGCTCAAGTTCAATCATGATATGGTGAAAAAATATGTTATTGGCCTAAATGGTTACAATGAGGGTGGAAAAATGTGAATGGATTTTACAACTCTTGGAAGCTTTTGGTCCGTTCCTGTAAAGATGTCGTATTTTATTCAGATGCCGTTTGCTCCATGGTATCTCTTTTCTTACATTGCTCCAAAACCATGGTACTGGCTTATTCCAGGAACGATTCACTCATATCTTTTTTCTGGACAAGTAATGGCTTCGCATACGCTAAAATGTTGGATGGTTGCAGCGCACACAAATACAATTCAATTTTGGCTTAGAGAGATACAGTAAGTTAAAAATATTAGGTACGCAATATTTTTGGTTAACCTTAATTAAATTTTTTTGAAATTTTTTCAGCAACAATAATGACAGTGGTTACACTTCTGATGAAATACGAAATCGGCAGAAAAGTTTGGAAGTTTTCAAATCTTTGCAAGTTTTAAATAACCGCTTTAATGACTGCGTTGCTCCTTTGAACATTCCATTCATAAAAGCTCATACCGCTGTAGTTGCCGTTGTTAGTGGATACGTTATGATAAGAAGCATGTCTGGCTTATTCTTTCAAGAGTTTCCACAGTCACTTATATACCCCATGGGTTTCTTCATTTGTACTGTAGAGGCATTTATTGTTTTGAATTTGTCCTCGCAGGTTTTTGATTTGGGAATCAGTTTCATTGACTCATCGAGTATTACAAAGGATAAGGATTTTAGGAAAAGTTTGTATAGTTGTCCCGCTCTAAAAATTTACGTTCGAGGTTTTTATTTCATATCTGTGTCCACAACAGTTACGTTTTTAAATTGTGGGGGATTACATTACAAATGCTTTACTTAGCTACATTTAAATTTGATTAAAACTCACAGAAATAGAGTCGCGAGCTGTCCTAACTGTATTGGCATATTCGGTTTTTTGTTATTCTAGGTAGCTCCTTTGCTAAACAGTGCTCATATTTTATGCAGAAAAATTAATGTATAAAACCTTGATTTTGAACTCAATTTGATTATTCGAGATCATTCGTTGGAAACCCATAAATTCAAGCAATGCTAAACAGTACACACTAATATAAAGATACAAACGTACTATTGTATTTCTCGTAAGGCAACTGAATTTTAAAACAGATACAAAGTGACTTAATAAGCATACACATTTTTAAAAACCACAAAATGCATCTTTTTGAAACTAAAGGATGTATGATGACATGAGTCTACTCGAGTGAATATTTTAGGCGATGTAAATATTTGCACACCGAAGTAAAGTATACTCGTATAATTTGCACGCAAGCTTATATAATCCTGTGACAAAATGTTACACACGGAAAATTTGTACATTGTATAGGAATTCTTGCGGGAGGAAACATTTTATGGTGTTGTAAATTTGACAAATAATTTTATGCATTCAAACTACGTAATTTTTCATATTTTGTCAAGGTAGTGATTGAAGCTAAAAACCGTTTAATATTTTAGAATCCATTTAATTATTAGTTTTAAATGGTTGGATACAAGGATAGAAGTGATGTGAATAAAGAACCACGTTTTCAAGCATGATGAACATTTTTTTTCTATCTGCATCGTTGGAAAGGAAGAATTAAACAACGTAACAGAAAATTTTCGAGCACTTCTCTTTAACCTAATGATATAAGCAAAATTTAATTATCACGTTTTCATATTTTGAAGAACACCTTGAAGTTGCATTCTTTTCTAATGAAATCAATGTCAAGTTCAAAATAACGTCAGCAATCTTGAATGATAATAAATGGTGCGTCAGAATCCCAACGAGAAACCTTAGACGTCCTGAAATTTATAATCAAAAGCAATTTAAAAACTATTATCATTTGCGTCGGAGGTCAGATAAGTATTTGAATATCTAATTCAAATCTACTGCAGTTGTAGTTTTGATAACGCATAAGGCTATGAACGTAAGCAGATAAACAAGACGGATGTCTACGGACGAGCTCATCTATTTTAAAGATAAAATTTGCACTGACGTACATTCAATATCTCCTTATACACTATGAATTGAAGTATTAATACGTCATTAGCTGTCTCCAGTTTTCAATTTTTGCTGCAGCTTTATCTCTTGACATTTTTTTGACATATGCTCTTCGGAAAAATATTTTGTTAATCCGACTTGTAATTTTTAAAATACCACTGAAAATATTTAGTATATATACGGCAGCATGTATTCTATCATGTCAGTCAACGTTAAGGCTTGAATCAAACACAATCTAAGCAACAAGTCATTTCAACAAACATTGTATTTAAAATGAATCAGTCCCAATTTCGAAACTTCATTATTGCCATTTTATTTATGGCATCCCTAATGGCAACAGACGCCTTAGGCGAACCATCTGGTTCAAATAGAGAGATAAATGGCCTCATATATTTGGGCTCAACAAGCGAAAAGGAGCTTTACATCTCTGAAAACTTTGTAAAAATTTAAATCTCAGACTCATATCATTTTTCTTAAACACATATTGTTCTAATTTTTAATTGGCATTATTTTATTTTACAGACCGCTACGTTTTACTACAGTCTTGGTTTTGCTTGTCCTTACGTCTTCGGCGAAAACTTGACTTTGGCAACAGTAGAGACTAAAGAGGAAGTTGAAATGGTGGATACGTATTTTTCAACTGTTGAGGAAACCAACCAAAGTGACCCTATTTGGACTTCAGGATTTTCTCGCCTGGGAAAAATTCCAGATTATTGGGCTTCCACAGGTAGAGAAATTGGTTCATACCCTTCATATGCTCAAGGTGACTGGTTACCTGGCCAGGGATCGTCTCCTGGTGTTGCAGATTGGAATTGTGTTGCCATCATAAGAAGCTGTGATCATGAAGGTCACGGTGCTACCATTCCAGGTTGTAACCCTGCTCCGTATGGTACATGGTTTACAATAAGGCCTTGTCATGATACACGTCGGTTTTTATGCGAAAAGCGTTTTTAAAGAGATAGTATGATTTCTGCTGATACGGATAACTTAAGTTTAATTAGTTATGTCTCAAAGAAGATTTCGTTTAAAAAATCAGCATTATATTATTTGACATCAATATACCGAAACCATTATTACTTCTGAATTTTGTTTAGCATTATGGCTAATCAGTAAATTCAACAATTGGATTGACTAAATTATAGTTTAGTGTTGAATATCTAATAGCTTTAAACCTATTTAAAATTTCTGCTTGATTACAATCTTTATTGGAACATTATGTAATCATTTTTTAATAAAAAGTATACTTCAGAAACTTTTTTTGTAAAAAACTGGATTTGCAACAACAACTTAATTAAAATTTCAACTTGTACTAATTGTCCTGGTCCATCTTACATTCAAAAAATAAATCTTTAGAAGAATTTGGCTTTGATAATTTAATGTAAACTAAATATAATCTTTATTCATTTTAACACAATTTTGAACTGCATTCCCAATTTTTAGGTTGCATACATGAAATGCACCTTATGCATACAATGTCCAAATAAAAAAGTTCACAGTAACCTTCAAACTTTTTGTATCTATCTCATGAAAGCAGAGCAACGCAGATAATATTGTTTAGAGTTGTCACTCAACATTATCAACATTATATTTCAACAAAGTGAGCATACTAAAAATGGAATTTATTATAAAGGCCACAAAAATATTCAACCACGAATGCACATTTTATAAGCATAATATACACGAAGGATTGAACGTAACATGCGTAATGGTTGTACACAAATTGTCAAATTTTCATACATTTGTTGGATTATGGACTCAAAACATTATGCGCTCATCCATAAAGTAAACTAACTTTTACGTTTAAATACTGATGAACTGATTCAGTTTCATGTACAAATGCACGACAGAGAGCACACTGAAATTGGCAAAATAATGCGTCATTATCTTTTAAAGTGAAATAATGTTCGTGATGTCATGCAAGTGAGTAACATGATAAGTAAATAAAAACTGGAACTGAGAAGGACATGACGTTTTGATTTGAGCATATTGTACCTGAAAGAGCAAAGTATGTGCATTCTGTTTACTGGTTACTACACTTCTATTTCCATTCAACAACTTCAATGATAGATGATTTCATGTGTGTGTACAAAGTGCGGATGAGCAAAATGTAAAATACTCGTCAATGAGATAATCACAAGCCATTTCTTCATTTCAACCCTAGCTGAACTAACGCCAAACCACTTACTGTGCAGTGTTTCGTAAAAGTTTAATTTTAACAATTAATTGGCATTCAAAACAAACGAAATAACATGTCAGGATCATTGGTGTGCAGGATATCTGTAATTGTAAGCATTATTGTTTTGTAATGTTAAAAATATACAAACGGCCGATAATAAATTTAATTTGGTACAATTTGATTATAGATTATTGGCGTAGCGGTTCTTGGCATTGGCTTACATTCTCACTTCCAGAGCGCTTGGGTCGCATCTATTATAAGAATACCTGGAATCGGGGAGCTTAAGCCGTATCAAATGTGCGACAGCAAACTAGCTGATAAACAAAAGTGTCCGCCCATTTATTATGAGCGATTCTACATATCAGTCATTTTAGCATGCTTTTTAATTTCCTTGATTGGTTTTATTATATCTCTTCTGTGCAACACAGGATCCAGACCAATTAGATTTGTGGTGAGATTTATTATTTTACCTACAATATTTCGTATTGAATAATTCTTGTCATATAACTTTACCTTTTTTATTTTAGGACGTGATTTACCATGTTATTGCATCTGTGGTATTGATAGGAGCTGCTGCCCTTTATATATTATCCGCTGTGCAAATAAATGATATGGTTAAATGGGTCGATAGTTCACACCTAAATTTCAGAAGTACGGAAAAACTAATAGCGGGGGTAAATTTGAAATACATTACGAAAAAATTTACTTCAAATATTAAATTTGAAATTTAAGAACTGACGCATAAAAATTATTTTTAGGGCTTGACGATTTTCGAGGGGATTTTGTGCTTTATTTCTGCCATTGTTATTGCAAGCAGCTGAAAACGATTGGATAAACTCGAAAAATAATCGAAGTTTTGGTTTACAAATGAACAATGTCATAATCATCAGTATAAAAAATACTTATTCTTTTACATTATTTAACAAATTACAACCATTAATATGCCTCATGTGCAAACTGTAGAAATTAATCGTAATTGATTTAAGAAAAAACATTTCAAATATAAAGCCACATAATTATGTCAACAGTAATTTTAAAAAATTGTCATCCGGGTGTAATGCTTTTTTAGAAATACTTATGATAAAACGTATGTTTAAGTTTTCTGTATAAAGCTATTTAATAAAAATAGTTCGTCCTATCAATACTAAGTCACGAGGAATTATTTGTTCAAAGTTAAATATTAGTATCGTTAGTTTGCCTAAGCTTATTTTGATATTCGTAGCGATAAATTTTCTAGATAACTTGCGTTCATGTAGAAAGCTTTTATAATGAACGTTACCTCGATTGTACACCAAAAACGAACTAAATTCTGTAGAAACAATTATGAGCGAATTGAATCATTTCTTGTCAACCTTTTTTTTATATTGTTTGTTTTACATCAATACTTATTCAATCAAATGTCTGTATTTACTGTTTTGTACGATAAAATAATTATACAGTTTGCACCGGTTCTTTTCAGAAAACGTTTTAATTGTCAAATATTATGTCATGTCAGTTCAAAAAGTCAACATAAATGTTTTATTTAAAGCTATCTGAACACATGTAAGTATTGTATCAACATTAATATTTGAGTATATATTTATTATCAAATTCCATCAGCTCAACGTATGCAGTTAATTTGTTTATGTATGTAAGAGTTAACCTTAGAAACACAAAAACTACTAGATTTTCAGTTTTTATATCTTAAAGCAAATTCAAATACAAACATTACGCTGTTGGAGCAGAAAACGTCAAAGAGTGTAATAATATGATATGGTGATCATATAAATTCGGGATTTCAGTTTATGATGGAGCGTAAACCTGGTATAGCATTGAAATCAGTATTGGTTAAACAACAGGAGATGGGTTTTAATTCTTCATTTAATTAGCACATAATTATAAGTACAACTGTTACAATTAATTACAAGTACAGCTCAGACTTGACTCTGACTGTCCTAATCAGACTCGAATGTTGCGGCATTTTAAGCCTGCTTAAATTTTATTCCTTAAACTGGAGCTGAAAACTGTACCTTTTCTGAAATTAATGCATTCCAGCGTTCAAATCTTCGAAAGAATTCTATATAACTGAAACTCGAATATTTAAAGGACAAATCGAGTATTTCACAAAGCATACCTAATTATTTGTCTATTTATCCGCATGTACGTAATACAATAAGGATAAGTTTCGAAGTTTTTATGGAAACACTAAAATTATCTAAATGAATCATTCAATTTAGTTCTGGCTTACAAAGTTTACGTCGGCCATTCAAACAGTAACTTTGGTAACGACGTTAGCATGGATTTTGGTAATTTTCTATTCCACTAAATCTACTTCTTCATTCAATGGTATAAGAAAACCTTAAATATTCAATCAATCTAATAGTTGTTACATGACTTAATTTAGCATAACCAAGGGAGAATATATTCCGTGTCCTTTTTCCATTGTTTCGTTGACTTAAATATTTAGTCTATTTATTATGAGAATTTTGGTATTTATTGTACAAATTTCTCATAAAACAATTAAGGAGTTAGGTAATAATCAAACATGTGTAATTACGATTAAACTTTAAAGTTAAGTGGTTTTCCATTTATTCCGGAAATCTATACTTATTTTTGTCGGCAACTATAAACTATTTTCAAAATATTTAGCAAATAAGCCGTTTCAACAGAATTTATCTGACCTACATATACTTTATCACCATATTTCGTAGGTTTCACGTAAGCAGTTAATTTCAGCGTTTAAAAAAGTAAATATTATTATATTCTCTGTTTAGATTATTTACAATGAAAGTAAACAAATGCGATTTTGGATGAACATTGAAGTCGAAAAAACCGTTCCAAAATCAATATAGACTGATTTCCTTGATTTTTAATGAGCCTCTGAAAAATTGTTAATATAAACAGCCCAGCCAAACTAGCAGAAAAGTTTTTAAAACTTTCCCTAAATGCTGAAATCCAGTAGCTATTTTTGAAAGCTCTCTTGAATAAACTGGTAATTTTCAGATTCGTAAATTTCTGAAATTTATATCGCTAGAACTTTCCGCTTATTAAAATATTGATCAGTCAAAAACTATTCTCCTGATATATAAAAAAGATGACACGTTTTTATTTGGCCTCCGAGATTCAATATCTATTTGAATGGAATAGAACATTTAGATTGTTGCATTACAAATTTGACAAAAAAACAAATACTTTGTCCATAGTGCACAAAACCAAGTACAAATTTATATCAAATGTTTGTTTACTTCTACTAGCTTTTTCATTTCTACAAAGTCTGTTTGAAGGTATATACAGCTTTAAGGGAAAACAATACGTAGCCTTACTCTATAACGGATATGCAGCACTGTACAAAATTATCCTTATTTTACTTTACACTACAGCTCGTCAGAATCCCTATAATTTTGTGCATTTGTTCAATATCACCTTAAATGAAAACGACCGATTATTAAGTTCTGGAACAAATCGATATAAACCACTTTCGGAACTCAACTTGTTTCTTTTAAGCGTTTTACTTAAAATAACCACATTAGCACTTATAGTGGGAATTCACGTTTTGCCAGTGGTTTTACCGTGCCTTCATCGGCTTTTGTATTACAACCTTAGTGTTTTGAAAGGTCCTTTTCCTTGTGAAATGATTTCCATTACGCTTCGTGTTTTCATGGCAGTAATAGATTTTGGTGTCGTATTGCCATTTGCAAATTTAACCCTTACTTTATCCATCTTGATGTACCTAGTTTTGATGTATATCATCAAATCTTTAAAAGTGTCCGGGTATGTAAAAATTAAATGCTCCATTAATATGTCAAAATATTTGTAGACCTGTACAATAAAATTCTTTGTTTTCTTAAAAGGGCGTGCTTGGACGCCATTTGTAATAGATTTACCTGGGAACAAAAATATGGAATCGGAATTTCCTATCGAAACCTGCAAATCATCCAAACAATTTGCGACAACTGTTTTCGGGAATACCTCTGGCCTTTAACACACTATGCTACATCACTTTGTGTAATATTCTGTTGCTATTTTCTGCTTGTTTTTAAAAAGGAGTTGCCCTTGTTTGCTTGTTTCCAATTGATTACGACTACGATTGGATGTGGCGTTTTTACTAGTATTATTCTAGAACTAGGAAGCCAACCGGTCAAGCTTTCAAGAAGATATCGTTGTAATATGGAAAAAGTTTTGGGTGGTGGTTCGTGGTCTCGAAAGTTTTTTATGTCATGCCGGCCCATTACCTTAAGGGTAGGATTTTATGGCAGAATTGACAGACGCATGTATCCAAACATGATTCGATTTGTTCAGCAACGACTTT
>JAQFXM010005577.1:0-14690 GCA_034693345.1 Entomobrya multifasciata | reverse complement strand
TGAACTTTACACCAGAAAATCAAGCTATTTTTGCTGATTATTGTGGTGATATAAAAAAATTAATTAGCCACTTAGGTACCTAAAATTTAATTAAAACCGTTTTTTACATTTTTTCGTGTCTATATAGACACGTAAATATGAGATAAGAAATAATATTTTTTAAATTTACGTGTCTACATAGACACAATATATAAATGTATGGACATACCCATACATTTATATATTGTGTGGCCATTATGTTAGTATTATTGGAATATTTGTGAATATTTAAGTACCACATGCTTGATACAATCGATATGTCATTTTGATATGCTCTTAATTAGCTCCAGTCTGGAAATAATTGGATTTTGGTTTCCGTTTATTTTGAAGCCTGAGAAAACGAATAAAATTATGAAACCTCGCATTCATTACTTTGATACATCAGCGTAGCCGTCAAGATATTAAAATCGTCTACTTCATTTCCAGGTAATTTTACGTATTTCTAACACTGCTACATCAAGACGTCAAAAGGGTATCTTTTACACTCAATACTAATTGATGCATTTTTTGCGAATCAAAAGACGGAAAAACTTACTTTCTAAGAAGTAATCGTCAAACAATAACCTATTTGACTTCATTTAATTTAAAATTCACAGATAATTTTTCTAAAATATGTATCATTCAAAAGCAAACCCGTGAAATGTTGTTTCTTGCTGACATGAAAACCACTAAAGTTTAGGAACTAATTAAAGCCGCTTAAGAAAAGTTTATATTTTGAATTTAATTAAACGTTTTAAAACACAAAGTTTAAGTCGGTTCAGGCAAAATTTTGAAAAAAAAAACAAAATTGAAGAACTCAAAGTTGTTTTACGAATCGCAGAACATCCAAATATACCCTTATTCATCTCAAAATTTTCCAGTATTAGTTATATTGAACTAAAAAGTCCTACTAAAAAAGCGATATATCACACTTAGTATTTTGCCCTTAAAACACCAGCGCACAAACAAAATGGGATATGCTACCTTACATATTTTAGGCTATGGATTGTGGACAATAGTTCTGCCATCCTATTTGTCCACGGGGGAAAACGTTCCGTTTAACTATACGCTCACCACGAAAACACTGCGTTCAATGTCCTTATCTGATCCAATTTTGGAAACACTTTCCAACTACCGCTTTGGTACGGACACAACAATGGCAATAAAACATTACATGCAAACGGCAAACTCAGAAACACAAAAGCCGACAAAACCTAAGTTTTTGATCAACTTGTATTCAGTCTTAAAACATTTCATTAATGACAAATGTCTTATTGTAATAAACAACTTTGAAGACGCTGACATTAATCCAATACTTGACTTTCCCGTGATTCTCAGACATCTAGACTTAGCTGCCAGTGTTGCGGAATTCGCCAACATATATTTTAGCAATAGAAAGGCGTACCAGGTAGACATCGTTTGGATTACTAAGGAAATGGCTTTGAAGTTTAATGGAAACTTTTCCGGTTTTATGGATTGGCAGGGTACAAAATATGATTTCTTTCCAAGATATTACTGTTTTATTTTCAAAAACGAATACTCACTAAGACCGCCAGATGCAACGAGTGGCCGCTGCATAAATCAAGCTGATTTTATCCTTTCATCAAGGCCTTGGCAATGTGAAGTTCAATTGAGTTTATTTATGCCAGATAGTCTACTCAGTCTTGGAAAATACACAGAAATTTTACCTAGATCAGAAATGTCGCGCTTAGCTGCAGTGCCAAGTTTAAGGCAACCTGTGCACATATTAGTTGATACAAAGTCAAGTGCAAGTGACTATGATTGGATTTCTTTAGCGGCTTGGACTGCAAAAAGGAACATGAGGTTCAGTTCTGAATTTAAAACTGTCATAGATGACGTTCATATTACTGCTCATACCAGATGCAATCCTAGGTTTAAAAAAAATCAAGCTTATTTGGAATGCAAAATTAGTAAAATAAACATTTTGCATCCTTGTCCAGCTTGTAGCAAATTTATAACAATGAATGAGTTGAAACTAGATTATTTGTCGTTCGACGAAATAGCAGTTTTCGACAGAGTTCAGAAATGCGTTTGGTTCCCAAGAAAAATTAATACCGATGGTTATAAAGACGCTAGTTTGACTTATTACATTGGGTATTACATTAAAAGAGAACTTGAAGTTATAAAGTCGCCCCTAAGAAATTTTGCAAAACGGAACCACAAATTTGCTACTAAGCTGCAAATGCTTGGATTTGCCTATTCATCTATTTTTGCCAGCTTTGGGGGAAATATAACCACCTTTCATGGATTGAATAACTTGGAAAATCCGGAATGTGAATATTTTACCTATTATTTCACAAGAACAATTACAATAGAAAGGGAATTTAGTGTCTACGAAAATACATTCCGAGTACCAAATATATTTGGGCAACTCCATTTTGTTAGCTGTGGCTCACGTGGAATCGAACCTTTCCCATTTCTCCAATTTTTATCCGTTTTCCGCTGGAAGATTTGGTTGTTTCTACTTGCATCTATTGTCGTGCTATCTTTTTGTATTGCAAACCTGCACAAAGAGAGAAGATCTTTTTCAACTGGCGCAACGAGTATTGTTAAAGTGTTACTAGAACAAGGAAATCCATTTCCACCAAGTTTTGAGAAAAGGACTCACATGCGGATTCTTATGATTGGAGTACTTCTAGCAGGTTTAGTAATCAGCAATGCTTTTAAGAGTGAGAACGTCTACAATATTGTGTTGCCAAGACCGGCAATTTCTTATTACAAAATTGACGAACTTCTCCAGGACAATATTTCAGTTAACTCGAGAATCTTAAAAGTTTTCTATTATACCCGTGCGAATCAGTTGAACAAAGAGAGTATAACAAAAAATAAAATTTTAGTTTGTAAAAGCATGAAAAGTGGCGAGTTATGTGGTGAAGCAGGAAACCAAATTAATGTCCTACTTCAACAAAGTGGTAAAAGATCGTCAGAACTGGTGCAAGCTCAAAGTTATGTTCAATATCACCCCAAAATTAAAAGTTTTTTAACAGAACCCTTGGATTATTTAGTTGACTTTTTAAATGTTGGTCTCATTAATTTTACAACTTTCAATTTACCTAACTACAGAAATATCTTACATAAGCTTTTTCTTGAGAAACAAGAGGAGTTGATTAAAAACGACTTGAATAATTGCACTAATACTGCATGGTTGTTGCCAAACTATTTGGCCCAAATTGCACATAGATCATTGAAGAGGTCTGGAAAGCATTCTGATGTCAGCGCTAATGCATATACAGCGGAAGTAGTCAGGATGAAATATTTTAGATCGATTGTGCCTTCGTCTATACTGGAACAGTTTTTGTGGATTCATACAACTGGCTTGCTTGAGTGGTGGCCAAGGTTTATAAATAGGTCTGATCTCAGATTGGGCAATGAAAATAATATTCCAATTAAGGCCCCCAATATGTTGGGAAACATTCTTGTTATATTTGTGTTTTTTGGTGGTGGTATATCATTTGCTATAACTTGCTTAATGTTAGAGATGTGGAGAAGTATCTTTAGTTGCATCAAAAAATGTTATAATTTTTTCCATCGAAAAAATTGGCTGTCATTTTTGAAATCTTTTTTCAAAAGGGTGCTACTAAAACCCACAACCACAACTCACAACCCACAACAACCCACAACAACCCACAACCGCAACTCACAACCACAACAACCCACAACCACAACAACCCACAACCACGACAACCCACAACCACAACAACCCACAACCACAACAACCCACAACCACAACCCACTACCCACAACCCACAACAACCACAACAACCCACAACCACAACAACCCACAACCACAACAACCCACAACCACAACCACAACAACCCACAACCACAACAACCCACAACCCACTACCCACAACCCACAACCCACAACCACAACATACAACAACAACCCACAACCCATAACCACAACCACAACCCACAACCATAACCACTACCCATAATCACTACCCATAACCACAACCACTACCCACAACCCAAGACCTTTTAAGACTCCATAAAAGCAATGATTTGACTATAATATTTAAATTGAAACCTAAATATAATATCATAGGCCAAATGTTCATAATATTAAAAATTTTCAAAGTTTCAATTTAAATAAGATAATCAAATAATGGTTTTCGTAGGAGAATCAATTCACTACAAAAAAGTTTTTTGCAAAAATTAGAAGGAATTAGGTCAGATTTAATAACTAATATCAGTTCTCATTCCAAAGAAATAAAATTTATTAAGGGTTAAGACAAATACATTACTTTTTTCTGAGAACGAAATCATTTCTTATTTTAAAGTTGTTCAAAAGTAATATTTTTCTTACCATTTTACTAGACTACACAAAACGGAATTGCTACTTGTTTTAAATAATTGTATTTCCGCTGAAATAATAAACCCACAAATATTTTTTTAAAGCTTTCGTTGGTTAATCGAACAATTCATTTTAAACATCTATCAGTAATATTTCTGCTTAAGCTGCTTATAGATTTGACCCTTTACTAATAAGTTCTTTAGGCAAGCTGACAAAGAACATTTTAGGGTTAGGCCTTATAACCTTGATTGTTTACACTTCAATATGTTAAATTCAAAACGTTTTTGAAGAAAATATTTTTACAATTTGTAATAAAAACGAATACAATCATCAACGTTCAACACTAAATTATTGCCTAAATAAGTACAATCAAAAGGCTTATAAGTAAGCAGTTTAACTTGTTGTTAAAAATCATTTGCCTGAAAAGTCAGTCATCTGATTGTAGAAACTAAAAATTAATACTTGTGTTTGTGACAGTTCTTTGGTTTACCTAAATTACTAACATATTATTACAACGATATCTCATCAGTTTATAAATCTACTCATTTAGCTAATTCGTGTAGCGAAATCGTAGCGTATGCGTTTACGTTGGGTTATTATATGTCAGGGTGCATGCTGCAGAAGACATCAAAAATGCATGGATTTTAGTTGCGGCAACTATTTACATGGTCATAGTTTTCGTTTTGCTTTTTGCAGTATTTCCTTTGTCAAGAGTTTGGAAGTCAAGATAAAAACTCGAGAAGATTTGTGATTCCAAAAGGAATACGTGTAGCAAGAAGAAAGTACAATTACAGCAAATATTTAAGGAGTTGCTGGTATATAAAACCACAATATGGGTATCCCTTCTACGATATAAAAATAGAAACATTTATACAATTCGTAGAGCCGGAAATCGATTTTTTCATTACTTTGTCAAATATCTAAATAGAGAAAAAGGCGCAATATTTTTCAATCTATGGTTTGGCTAGCTATTTAAAATTTGATTGATTACTTGTTAATGCTTTTCTGAATATAATAACGATCAGGTCGATTTAAAAATAAGAGCACATATTTTACATATGGCACTCACCACACCACCCATCTACATTTTTACAGTTATGATACGTGAAATATATAAAGCAAAAGTGGTCAAAGATAGAATTAATTTTATAATTTAGCACAGGCTTTATCGATTAGGAATCCAGTAAAATCGTGCAACTCTATCAATATTTTAACAAGATAGTAATTAGAGCAAAGATAAAATGGGCATGCCCAGACTTGTAAATATGTAATATGCCAATTTACTTATTATTTTTTAAGAATTATGAATATTTAAGTACGGCGTGCCAGATAGAGAGATACATCATTTTAATTATATTCAGACAAGAAATAATTGGGTTTTAGCTTTCTAACTATTATGTAGCCTGGTAAAAACTTACTCAACATGTAAGGCACATCAGCATAGTCGTTCAGAATTTAAAAGAGAATACTACTTTGCCATATTCCTAACGCGGATAACTGAAGACGCTAGAGTTATCACTAACAAAAGATGCTAACTGAGACATACTTTTCATAATTTAAAAATACAGACTTGTTAAGTTTCTGGGATATATCGTCACACAGTAAAAAGAACTTTTTTGAATTTAAAATTCATATTTAATTACACAAAAAATTTACCGTTCTGTACTGTATTTGAATAATGTCATTTGAGTAATATGATTAAGGCACGTGTGTGCCATGAAGACGACTGTCTAGCTAACCAATTATCTTGTTCTCGGTCTCGACTTATATTGAGACCTCCTCACTCTCTCACCTTCAGACTTGACTTGCTCTCCGAGCAGACCACTACTTTACTCTTAATAAATATACGTACTTCTTAGGCAAAGAATCCATGCTGTCTCGACCACCTCATTTCAGCATACACATATACTACACGTTCATTTAATCACTTTTACAAAGTTATTTCCTGCTGACAAAAAACTACTAAAATTTATAAACTTAATGCAACTACTTCATAAAAACTCCAACTTGACTAAATTTTTACACACAAAGTTTTACAACAACTTGATGTAATATTTTTAAAAAGTACTTAGTTGAAGCATCGAACTTTGTTTTACAAAACACATATTGTACAAATAAAAACTTGCACAAATCAAGTTGATCGATTAATTAGTGTTTCTGATATCCCGCGTAAGAAAACTGTTACCAAAGCCACAAATTAAAACCATATTTTATAAACCTTTTGACGCTATAGCTAATCCACTAGCGCAGTTGTACGGCGGAAGCTTGGACTTTCCTTATTTTAATCTATCTATTCTGGAGAATTCTTAGAAGGGAAAACTGAGAAATTTATTTAAGAACTAACATTTCTTAGTTCTTGAGTCAAAACATTTCAGAGAATATTCAACGAATAGCCGTAAATAGGATTTTTTATTCACCGGGACATAATAAAAGAAAACGCGCGAGTTATTCAAAGACTTTTGTTTTACGTTTTTGGAAACTCAACATATGATCAAGCACAAAAAAGTCCAAGTCAAAACACCAGTTTGGTTATGAATCCTACACATGCCATAATTTAAACGATTCTGGTTTTTGTGGATGTGAGTATGGTTTAGATCTAATTTTAAATCCAAGTTTACAACTAACTACATCTGAACCAAATTCATTTCCATTTCATTTCGTATTTGACAGAAATCAGTTTAGTTTTATCACTTGTGGACACATTAGTTCCGGTTTACCTTTCAACGAACTTTTGTCATCTTATAATTTTTACACATGGTCAGTAATTACTTTTTTTATACTTGTGCTCCTACCTGCTATTCTAACTATATCCAAATCCGTAACTAATTATTTCAACACTCAATTTTTTAAAATTAAACTTCGATCCTATATTCGATCTATACTTCATACAGTTGGAACACTTCTTGAACAAAGTTTATTCGAAGATGATGATAACTCCGTTTTAAAACAAAGCTTACCAGTTCGGCTTACCGGAACATTCTATTTGCTAATGGCTGTCGTGATTAGCAATGCATATAAAGGAGACAATATAACAGAAATCATTTCACCTTTACCACCAATTTCTTTTACAAGTTTTGACTAGTTTGTTAAACATTCGTACAAAATTTATTCGATGCCACTAGTTTTCCAAGTGCCAATACCAGGTTTAAAACCCACGGTCCTCGACATCTATGATATCGTTAACCAACAAAAATTTGGGATGAAGAAATTTACGCACGTAGTATCTGGTTTATATAGAAGCATATTCGCACCAGAATCACTCTCAGTTACTTTAAAAACATTTCTGTTTGCCGGTATGAGCCATACAAGTTTGGCAATGTCTGAAGCAGCTTACAAAGCTAGTTGGACTAATCAAATGGAATTATTGAACAAACATGAACGCTATATTTTAAACCATAGTCAAATGCATCCATTTTGGCCTAGTCTACGAAAACTTAGCTGGGATTGGATTGGATTTACATTGCCGGATTAACACCGTTGATAACTTGTCATAAAACATGGCAACAAACAGCTGTTGTGACAACCAAAGAACGCATAATCAAATTTAAAGTTTTATACAACCTGAATCACATTTCTGAAAATTCGACCAGTGGATACAAGTATCCTCTATCCTTCGGTAAAGACATTTTGGCCAGTAAATTAGACGGATTTAAAATGATGGGATGGATTCCCCCAAAAATTTATATGAGAATGGTTGGTCTATACACCAGCGGCTTGATAGAATATCATGAAATGTACACTGAACAATTCTATGGGAAGAGGGACATGCTGCAAGATTTCCCCAAAAATAACCAATTCAATACGCCAAGTATAAAGGGAAGTATTAAAGTTATTTTTGTCATATTTCGAATTGGGACATTGCCAGCATTGGTAAGTTTTCTTTGGGAGGGAATTCAAGAGAAAATATCAAGGGAGCTTTGTTGCTTAAATGGGAAATGCAAATCGTTTTTCATCCAAATGTACAAAAAAATTGCTACTACCTAAACGAAAAATTTAAATCAATCAAATTTGCGTTCTGTGTCGTTTTTAAATGTCGTGTCTATTTTCGTATGTATGCAAGCTACGAGAAAAACACATCTTTAGCAAACGGCTATACTGACGAATTGGTTGAGAACGGAGTATAGAGCGTCTCGTTAAATTAGAACACTGCTTTAGAGAAGAAAGAAGCTTTTTCTATCATGAGGGTACTTTATTTAGATACAATCTTAGTTTCAAATAAATATAAACATGGTTCATCGCTTTTTTCAAGTGAATTTAAAACATTATGATAAATGTCCAATAAAATCCCCCAAAATTTTAGTGTTGCATACATTAAATTCTTATTTGGCTTAATCTTTATTTCAAATCGTTATTATTAACATCCAAATCATAATCAGTTCGGTTGGATAGAAGCAAATTTTATTTTTAATCGTTCCATTATAGCTCAGCTGATCAAAAAACCAATGAAAGTAGACTTGACCTACTATTTTTACCTGAGCGTTTCTATAGAAATTCGACACACGTTCATGCTCGTCAGTTATCTTTATATATAGGCCGTAAATTGTACGGTATTAGATATGTTAATCAGTTCAGCTTGATTAAAAAACTAATTGTAAAATACCAATTTATTTTTTAAGTTTTACGTTAGGTGATTATATACCATGGTTATATTGTCGTAGTCAAAAAGTATCCACACGTGGTAGTTTTGGTATGATAAGTAATTCGGCGAAGACCAAGCATCTAACAAGACTTCAGGCCGTCAAATTAAATTGGAATCTTCTTAAAGCATTAGTATCGTATTTGTACTTATAAGAGCCTAAATAACTCGTAATTCAAGTAAAAGTTTATTATCTTTTTCTACCATGACTGGAATATCATTTATTTCATACATTTTACTCATTTTACCTCAATTTTTAAATTGCACAGCTGAAAATACAGTAAATTTAAAACCATTATCTAGACAAAACTATGCACTAAATAAAGGGCTTAGTGTGAAATACGATACGAGCTTCAATGTAAAATTACATTTGTCAATTTTCTCCCAATGTTTGATTCACGTTTTAAACTTTCAGGGTACTGACCTAATACATGATAAGAACCCTAAAACGACTCGAAATAATTTTATTCCTTTAGTTTTAAGCGGATTAGAAAAATTAACCAGCCATTATAAATCGATTATTGACTTGGAACTTGCAACCATGAAGACAAAGCCTTGGAATTGCGAAGTGCACGCATACCTGTTTCCCATCCTCAACCATAAAAAGTTTTCATCGAATAAGTACTATTCGAAGATTCACAAGACAAAGGATCGGTATACACTTCATGCAACCCAACTTACCCAAAAGTTTTGGAGGAGACTTTCACCCGATCTAGAAAACTATTCAAAAATGTATTCCATTTCAACTTTTGAAAGCCAAAATAAATACGATGTTTTAATTACTGATAATCAAGTGGATAATTTAAACCAATGGATATGGGGAACACACTATTTCAGGTATAAAGAAAAATTGCCTCCAACTTATTCCTGGCATTTGATTGTATTAAAATTCATACACAGTTCAATGGAAAAGATTGAATTTTCGATTTTGTGTCGCAACTGTGACCACTGTCAACAGTTCAAACCAATTGTCGTTGAAGTCAAAAACTATATGGATTTAACGAAACATTTATGTAAACTCTCAATTTATGGGACCGACAATGTCGCATGGAAACTTCATGGGTTTTCTCAAAATTACGTCTCAAATAGATTTAGGGAGCATTCGACCCATATAGACTTTTTTCTTCATCGTGACTTTGTTACTGAAAAGGCTCAATTTTTTCAAAAGCTTTTATATTATGCCCTGCAAAACTCCACTTACAATAGTGATATAAAACTTGGGATGACTTCTTCCCGTCCGAAAAGTTTTCAGTCATATGCCTGCGAAATCAATAAACGACGTCATCATAAATGCGGTTGTGAACACGGCCTAGACTTAATTCTAAATCCTGGCATAAAGTTCATTAAAATGGATGCTTACTCGGTTCCCTATCATTTTCCATTTTATCGAAAAGAATACAGTTTTGTAAACTCTGGACATTTAACTACAAGTTTGCCATTCAACGAGTTATTTGCGTCATATGATACGTCCGCTTGGTCAATAATATTAGTGTTTATATTTGTACTACTGCCAGGAATTCTAACTTTTTGCAAATCCCTGAACGATTGTCTCCATACGTAACCCTTCTTAATTACATTTCAGTCGTTTGTACGATATTTAGTTCGAACAATTGGAAAAATAATAGATCAAAGTTTATTCGAAGATGACGATAATTTAGTGCTACAACAAAGCTTAGCAATTCGATTAATTGGATCATTCTTTTTACTAATGTCTGTCGTAATAAGTAACGCATATAAAGGTGATAATATAACCCAAATTATATCTCCTTTGCCACCAATTGCTTTTACAAAGTTTGAACAACTTGTACAACATTCGTACAAAGTTTATTCTATGCCAATATATTTCAAAATAGACACAATAGGCAAAAGGCCATCACACAAGGACAAATTTGAGATAATTTATCCTAAAAGGTCCCAAATTATAAAGGGAGTGCACTTGATATCAGGATTTTATAGAGACAAATCATCAAATAAATCCATTTCGATTTCGTATAAGACTAAGCTCCTTAACGATATGAGTAAACGAAGATTTACACAGGACGGAACTCAAATACATAATAAAGATGATTGGACTAAACAATCGGAAGTTTATACTAAGAACGAACAATTCGTATTAAATCACACACAAATGCATCCTTTGGGACCAGATTTAAGAAAAAAACATTGGACTTGGATAGAACAAGCTGGATTACAACCATTATTGAACTATAGTCATACTTGGGGAAAAATTGCTGTGGTATTGTCAACGGATAAAATAATGAAATTTAAAATGTTATACAATTTGAATCACATTTCTAAAAAACCAACTAGCGAATTTAAGCATCCGCTTTCGTTTGGCAAAGAAATTATTCTAAGCAAACGAGAAGGATTTACAATGAGTGGTTGGATTCCTCCAAACGTCTATTTGAGAATGGTTGGATTATACACAAGTGGCCTAATAGATTATCATGAAACGTACAACGAACGTTTCTATGCTAGTAGAGACATGTTGCAAGATTTCCCAAAAATTAATGAGTTTGTTGCACCTGATTTGAGTGGAAGCATTAAATTAATATTTATTGTTTTGCCAATTGGAGCTGGGCCAGCACTGGTAATTTTTATTTTTGAGATTTTACGGAACAGACATATTTGGCAGAGAAATATGCATCGTTTGATTAGAAAATTTAAAGCACGTCTTTATCAATAAGTTGGCTTGGTTTCTAAATGGCTGCTACTAATAAAATTCAAGAAATCTGAAATAAAGTGTACCAAATATCGTTTTTTGTAATATGACGAATAAAATATGGCAAAAGAACTTACTGACAAAGAAATGTATAAACTTTTAATTAAAAACTCTGTGATGTAAAAAATGTGATTGAAACACCGGACACACATGTCCATAGCTATGCTTGCAACGAGCAAAACACATCATTGACAAGTGTTTTGGTCTCAAAAGATACGTTCACAACTGAAGAGCGGCTCGTTATATTAAAAAACTGCAGTGAACAAAGGAAAAGTAATTACAATTTTAAGATATTTTTATAACACATTATTTAAACTTAAATAAACGTATAAATTAATCCATTTTCATTTTTCATAAAAATTTATTTACAAAATTATGGTAAATATTCAATAAAAACACCAAACATTTTGCTATTACTTCGATTAAATTCTGTTCAGATTTCAATTTTATTTGAAAGCATATTTATTAATGTACAATGTAAAAGTGTTATATTTAGTTGGATACTGGCAAAGTTTTTTCATATCGTTATACCTTAGAACAGTTATTAAAAGAAAAGAAAACAAAGGACTTGGCCACACGTGTTTTACCGTAGGATTTTCTAATGGAATTTTATGGGAGTTTAAGTTCGTCGGTTATATATACTGTGAGCTGTAGCATATTACACAATTCCAGTTTATTAAAAAAAACTAATTTAAAAAACTTATTTATTTTTTAATTTTACGTTAATTGAGTATATAACGCGGCTGAAGTATCCTAATCGAAAAATATCCTTACGTATCAGTTTTGGTTGCGTAAATTATACGACATAGGCCAATTATCGACAGACACTTTTCAGACAGTCGAAGTAACATGTGTACTGTTCCGAAGAGATATTATCGAAATTCTACTTATCAGTGCCTACGTAAATCAAAATCTAAGTTAACGGTTATCGCCAATTTTCCAACCATGTCGAAACCATCATTTGCTTTGTATATTGTACTCATTTTGCTTCAATATTTTATTTCCAGTGCTGAAAATACAGTAAATTTCAAACCATTATTCAAAAGACACTACCCAGTAAATAAAGGACTTGGTGAGAATTCTGATATGAGTTGGAATGTAAACTTACATCTGTCAATTTTCTCCGAATGTTTGATCCACGTTTTAAACTTTCAAGGAATCGACCTAATATTCGATGTAACTACGATGCAAACCACTTCTCGAAGTAATTTCATTCCTGTGGTTTTGAGTGGATTAGAATACTTAACAAGCAAATATAAATCCATTATTGACCTGGAACTTGCCACTCTGAAGACAAAGCCTTGGAACTGTGAAGTGCACGCATACTTGTTTCCCATTCTCGCCCATAAAAAGTTGTCATCAAATAAGTACTATTCGAAGATTCACAAGACAAAAGATAAGTATATCCTTCACGCAACCCAACTTACACAAAAATTTTGGAGAAGACTTTCACCTGATCTAGAAAACTATTCAAAAATGTATTCTATTTCAACTATCGAAAGTCAAAATAATTACGAAATTTTAGTTACTGATAAACAAGTGGATAATTTAAACCAATGGATATGGGGAACACACTATTTCAGGTATAAAGAAAAATTGCCACCAACTTATTCCTGGCATTTGATTGTGTTAAAATTCAAACACAGTTCAATGGAAAAGATTGACTTTTCGATTTTGTGTCACAACTGTGACCACTGTCAACAGTTCATACCAATTGTCGTTGAAGTCAAAAACTATGTGGATTTAACGAAGCATTTATCTAAACTCTCAATTTATGGGACGGACAATATTGTATGGAAACTTCATGGGTTTTCTCAAAATAACGTCTCAAATAGATTTAGCGAGCATTCGACCCATAGAGACTTTTTTCTTCATCGTGACTTTGTTACTGAAAAGGCTCAATTTTTCAAAAGCTTTTATATTATTCCCTGCAAAACTCCACTTACAATAGTGATATAAAACTTGGGATGACTTCTTCCCGTCCAAAACGTTTTCAGTCATATGCCTGCGAAGTAAATAAACGACGTCATCATAAATGCGGTTGTGAACACGGCCTAGACTTAATTCTAAATCCTGGCATAAAGTTCAATAAAATAGATGCTTACTCGGTTCCCTTTCATTTTCCATTTTATCGAAAAGAATACAGTTTTGTAAACTCTGGACATTTAACTACAAGTTTGCCATTCAACGAGTTATTTGCGTCATATGATACGTCCGCTTGGTCAATAATATTAGTGTTTATATTTGTACTACTGCCAGGAATTCTAACTTTTTGCAAATCCCTGAACGATTGTCTCCATACGTAACCCTTCTTAATTACATTTCAGTCGTTTGTACGATATTTAGTTCGAACAATTGGAAAAATAATAGATCAAAGTTTATTCGAAGATGACGATAATTTAGTGCTACAACAAAGCTTAGCAATTCGATTAATTGGATCATTCTTTTTACTAATGTCTGTCGTAATAAGTAACGCATATAAAGGTGATAATATAACCCAAATTATATCTCCTTTGCCACCAATTGCTTTTACAAAGTTTGAACAACTTGTACAACATTCGTACAAAGTTTATTCTATGCCAATATATTTCAAAATAGACACAATAGGCAAAAGGCCATCACACAAGGACAAATTTGAGATAATTTATCCTAAAAGGTCCCAAATTATAAAGGGAGTGCACTTGATATCAGGATTTTATAGAGACAAATCATCAAATAAATCCATTTCGATTTCGTATAAGACTAAGCTCCTTAACGATATGAGTAAACGAAGATTTACACAGGACGGAACTCAAATACATAATAAAGATGATTGGACTAAACAATCGGAAGTTTATACTAAGAACGAACAATTCGTATTAAATCACACACAAATGCATCCTTTGGGACCAGATTTAAGAAAAAAACATTGGACTTGGATAGAACAAGCTGGATTACAACCATTATTGAACTATAGTCATACTTGGGGAAAAATTGCTGTGGTATTGTCAACGGAT
>JAQFXM010005576.1:0-14691 GCA_034693345.1 Entomobrya multifasciata | reverse complement strand
AGTACTGTGTGCTATTGTTACGCACACGTACATCTATATAAATTGGCATGTTTAAAATTATGAATCAATATCCGTATTTTAATTCTTCCTTGATTCTTATCCATTACCTACGAGAAAAATCCAGAATTTCGATGTATTTGTTCTCCATCAACATTGATCCTTATGTACGGGTTTTCGTATAAAAACCCAACCAAACTCACTATCAAATCAGTGAGATTCCAGCGTCACTACCACCACCACACTACAACTCTAAATAAAACCTCCTATTAAATACCTTCTCCCTCTGACGTATTGTTGTTCTTTATTCCGTATAGCGTTATCTACTATTAATTCATTAGCAAGTATCACTATTGTTTTATATAATCAACTTTGACCTGTGTAGCCTTTCTTTTGTGGCTAGATACTACTCCCCCTATCATATAGAAGAGCTAAAAACCGAGCCAAAGTACTATAAAAAATTAATTAGAAGAAGTACATCACGTACTTGAACAAACAAAATGTAATAATAAAACAAAGTTAAACATTAATGTACAAAATAACGAAAAGTTTGAAAATCGAAATGGAAAAAATCAATTATAAATAAATAAAACGTGTATAAAAAATTGCATTGGTTTCACATAATTTTCATATTGTTTTTTGGTATTTCTTTTTGGTATCGAGATATAATCTGTATTCAACATAGGACAATAAAAATGGGGAAAAATATATACAAAAAACACCGATAGACGGACACCATGTATAAATCAGACACCGATAGATCAATAAACATAAATTAGAATAAACTGGAGAATTTGTAGGGACCAGACCAGGATGGTAACTGAGCCAATTAGATGAGAAGCAAATCAAAGAACATCAATGAAAGAAAGTTAGGTTCACACGGGGGTAAAGGGATGGGCTACAGTCGATTTAGGGAAAAGGGGTCTTTCTTTAAGCCTTTTAAACCAAAGGGTGGATGTGGTGCGAACGTCCAAGGATCGTGTTAGATATCAATCCGGACTACAAGGATCCAGACAGCCGTGGCAGCGGGAAAGTGTGAGAAAGAAACGGCAGCACAGGATAAGCAGCAGGTTGGAGGTATAAAGGCTCGCATCCCAAACTGAACTCCTGAAAAAATGGTAATAAAAGAAAAACGGCACACTAGTTATTCCTGATCTTAAAGAGTATGAGCAAAAAGTAAGGACACCGAAAGGAATCCATGAAAGGCCAAAGCTGTAGTAATGAAAAGAAATCCATTTGAACTCCAGGTGTCCTACAGATAAAAAAAATAAGCAAACTCCCCAAAAATTTAGCGAACCTCAAATCATTTCAAGAAGATTATTGTTTTTTAATAGGTGCAAAAACAATGAATGCAACTTCAACCAAGACAGCGTCAGAAAACAAATATCCAAAGACATGAGAAGAAAATTTTTATGACTGAACACAATGATCATCCCCAAAAACTAGTGACACTAGACGCCAATCCGTGAAACGAATCCGATTGAATTCAATCAAAACTTTAAAATAAAATAAAACTAACGCATTCACGCTCCCATAGGGACTCATATGATGAAAATTAAAGAAGTTATTTGCTGACGATGGGACAATTCGTTTGCAACCTTCCCAATTTGAGCTCGCGCAAGCCTTCGAAGAGTTAAATACCACCGCTACGCAATGTCTTGGGAACCTAGTCGTTCAAAACCAACCGTCGCGCGTCTCATAAAAATTTACTTGTGTACTAAAAGTACCATAGATTGCCTGCATTACGCACGCCTACATTGTAGATGGGCATGAGCGGTGTAAAACACTGTTTCATCTGACAGATGACACCAAACCACTACCTTATGGGGATACTGTTATGAAGGAATCATGTTGCAGAATCACATTTGTAACCGGGGAACTCCGCTTTAGCAATTGTAAACTCTGATCTTCGTGATTATCTTCCTCCGCTGAACTCAGACTGACCGGGTCAAATAGTTTTGGAAGAGAATCCTCTGATTCAACACTGTCCGCTATTGGTGATTGGTACTGGCACTGGGTCTGGGACTTTTAATAGATGTTGCTGATCCAGAAGATCCTGTTTGAAGGTGGATCTCTCTGTACTGATTGGTCAAGGATGTGATGCTGGACATGTGCAATAAAAGGTGCATATTGCTCCATATGGGGTTTTCGTAAGGATTTTTGATCTGAGGGCTACCATCCCAAGTAAGAAAAGAGATGGAGAGGTCATCCAGAAGCTGGAGACCCAGGGCTCTCTGCGACTCGGAATTTGGATCACTCCAAAAGGGATTCATTGAATTATCTGATTTATGCTTATTCTAAAAAAATATTAAGTACACAATTTTTATATATACGCAATATATTTACATGTTACGCGACCAGGACTCTACTCGAAACTTGACTGACAGTTTGTTCTCATTAAACATACCACGAAAGACTGGCAAAACTGACAACTAAGACGACTTAATCACGAATAATTCATGATTTAGGCATGATTTGTAAGAATTTGACAAGCAAAGGCATATAAGACACAACGAAACATTAAAACGATATGGCAACTTTTAATTCCAAAATACCTTTATTAGGCAGGAATATAATATGCATTTAACGAAAACTGGTATACTTTATTGTTGTTTACTTTATTGGTATACACTTTCAGAATTAGCTCTGTTATTTTCATTAAATAATTTAACTGCACGACTATAATACCTGCCCTAATCTAGTGACTTTAAGAATCTTACATACATGACGATTACCGCGAACTCTATATTCTACATTCTGCCAGACTGAAAGGCTATTTGAACATAGCAAAAATGCTGGAATTTAATAAAAAGGAAAGTAATTCACTATTAAACTCCTTTGAGCTTTAATGGGAGTATCAACAAGAATATTCTCGTACGTACAAATAACCATTAACGTACAAATGCCACTGTCTGTCAGCTACTTTTTAAAAAATCAGCAGTAGCCGCATATTTTATCTTCTAATCGTTTGCAGACATTTATGTGATGACCTAAGGCGTGGCAATAAGCGCACTCCTTATTTCACTGAATAGCATGAGAAACCTTAGCTACTTGTGCAAGTTTGTTAACACTACTCTCGGTAGTTTTCTTATTAAGAAATTTCTTGCCTTGAATTCTGGAGAAAGGATAGGGTTTTCCATTAATTGTTTCTCTGCTATTTCATGGTACAGAAACCGAATTTGTTCGATTTGGTTCTGAAGAAGTACTAACACTATTATCAGCAACGTCCATATTCTCCGACTCATAAATTTTTAATGCCTGGAATTTCTCAGGTATTTTAAGCTCGTATAAGTTCACCCTTTTAATTTTTCTAGGCAGAAGGCCTTTGCTTACAGATATGGTGCTCATAACTGAGGCGTAAATGACTGAAGCCCTACAGGGATCATTTTGCAGTTTGGCTTGGTTGGTCGCAAAACCTAAAGCATTTTTAAAGATCCTTTTTAAATTATCTAATTAGTACCCTATTTTAATTTCCATGTGTTTTCTTTTCCAAGCTATGTCTAGCGTTAGGAAACTGTAATGCTGGCAGAACATAGAAAAAATTTCAAAAATTAATTTGCTTACCTTCTGTAATTCAGAAATAGTTTCAGGATCAAAATCGGTCTCTGTAATGACTATTTCGTCAATCACCGCAGCACAAGCATATAATGTATCTTATATTTTGATAAGATTTTCTCACTTAAAGTTTTTATTGTTTGTTTCACAATTTTGTGTTTTTATTCGCTTTTACTTTGTTGTACACCTACTTTTAATTTTAAGATTAACAAAAGCTAAACTATTGGCGTGAAAATTTTTACTATTTTAAAATTTGTCTAGTACCCTATGAAAAAGGAATATTCAAAGAAAAATGAAATATGAGAGCGATATTTTTTATGCAGTCAATAAAAAAGGTATTGGTTTTGTTTCTATTTCTCCGATTAACGGATTGTTCAGGAAAAAATTATCTTTAGAGTTGGGGCTAAATGGTACTGATGAACGGCCAGGGAAAAGAAGTTGAATTAATTAACTTGATGATTATCTGGAGAAGTGAAGATTGGGAATGAGGGAGCTGAGGTTTGAGTTCTTTTGCTATTTGCCTCAGACCCTAGCTTCTCGAGTAAATATATTTAATTTGGCATACGTGACAAACAAATGTCTTTGTCTTTGTCACTTATGCCAAGTTTGAGATTGAGTTTGGTTGGTACCTGGACGAAGGAGGAGCCTAACCCATGAGTTTGGCCAACCTTTCTTCTAGAAAAAGAGAATTAATGACTCTTTGTTCAACTTTCATCTCTGGTTGGCCCTTGCCCAGACCTGAGTGGTGTGGAAACAGGATGCAGGCAATAAAATTTGTCGCGTCAAATAAAAAAAATCCGACGCAAACTGTTACTTTTTGAAACAAAGTAGCTTTATAAGGAGTCTGATATTATGAAGTGCAAAAGAATTGAGACACACCAAAAAAATCATATACGTTATCACTGAACAGTCAAAATCTAGAAATGAAGAAAATCTATTTTCTCAGTTATGCATATTACCAACTCCCTCTGTCATGAAACATTGTATTTTATTGTGTGCAGCAGCGTATTGTATATTCCCTTTGCTTAAAAATATGCTTTTGTGGCAATGTTATTAAGTCTTTTGGGTTTAAACTCGGTTGAAAGAAAAATAGTAATGTACATTGTGCATAAGATATCAATTTGGGTTCTTAAATGAGTTTTCTAATACTTGTACTGCGTATCACCCAGATTCAAACCTGGGTGAGGCTACTTTTTGTGGTTGAATACTACTCTTTATACAGAACTCCTTACAGTTCGTAGTTCTCTGTACACCTCACAGCAGACCAGTATGTTATAAATAAAAAGAAACCATGGAAATCAGACCTTTTTTCAATTAATTCTTGTGCTTCAAGAACGCTAATAACTAGTTAAGGTTAATACAATCAAGTTTCTCTGTCTGGTACAAGTAGTATGACTACATTCTACGATTTGTAGGCCGTATACTGAAAATAATTTTAAGCATGAACTTTATGTAAATCGATCAAATATTTTATAACTCCTCGTTCAATGTTGATAATGTTAGTATATTTTGTCTATTTGAAATCAGGGGCCACCAACTAAATTATTTTAAATCAAGCAATTAAGAAGATAGTCTGAATTTCTTTTTTAACCTAAAAATAAATTATATTGAATTCTGTGTAGAGTGATGTATTCGGTCGGATGTATATCTAGTTAACCTGGACTAAATAACAAGAAAAATTAGAGTAAAACATTTTTGATTATAGTCATTAGTTAACTTTACAAGCTGTGATTAGTAAGTCATGCCAAGAATATAATTACTTGTATACACCCTTGTGATTACAAAATATAATTATTAAGTAGTGCGAGGTACTTCGTACTACTTGTTGATTCCGTATTTCATGTGTGTATGTATGTCTGTATGGCTGTCTGTGACTTTTCAATTCAAAAACGCTTTCTCCTACAGACTTCAAATTTGGTACACAAGTACCTTATGGTGCAAACAAGGCTGCTATTGATTTACAGCCAAATCGGTCCAACAGTACCAGAGTAATGGCCAATTAACGGTTACATGCTAATCAAATGGGCAAAAATATTATTGCATGAATCGATAGATTAGAGTATTGGCATCAAACTTGGTCAAGAGACCACAATCTAAAATTCAATAGTTTTGGAGAAACATACAGATAAAGTTTACTTGGGCAAAAAAATATAATTGATTTTTTTTACTTCTAAACTTTAAGAATAAGTTTAAAAAAATAATTCTTGCACTTCTTTATTTACCTTACTTAAGTACTAGTTATTCTTTTACTTTAATTTTATACATTACGGAGAGTACACTCCATGATTAATTTTACATTATTTATAAATATGTATTTGATGCACACTTTATATCACTGTTAAATTTAAAATACAAATAAAATAAAATATTACTTATAGAGTAAACGTGTAAACTATAGCATATTTACACTTAGAGAACTAGAACTAAACTTTGAGTCAATTCCCCAGTCAAATTTTATAATAGCACATTATATTTCGTTTATACTCATAATGTGAATTTTATTTTTGTTGTTGATTGTGCAACTAATTTATTTAAAGTTAGGGTTCACCAGTAGCAGCCGCAGCAATTAGTACGCTTGCCATCACGAGTCCGTCTTCCGTCGCAGTCCACTTCAATGAACTTGCCATGCGTGCTCATCCGCCGCCACCACCGGCTAAGAAGGCATTTTAGTGGTCGCAATATTTCCCTGTACATGCAAATACCCTCATAAATCCGTTTTATTATATGAAGACCGACAATGTAGAAGTTTGTCATCAAAATAGTAGCTAACAACGCTGACGACTGCAGGGTTTGAAAATTCTAAATTTTGATGAATATAAATAACCCAATTTATACGAGACTTCACTTTAGGTATTTTTACAACTTAAAAATGGAAGAGTAACCATGTGTGAGTGCATTGATACTAGAAGATGCAGTGTTCACGAAAACAGAAAACATTTTATACTTTCAGATGAAGATTGAAAATTAATTCACGTTAGGGATTAGAGTAGAATTTTATACATTACGGACAGTAAATTATATGCTTAATTTTACATTGTTTATAAATATGTACATGATGCACACTTTAGATCACGGTTAAAATTAAAATACAAATAAAATAAAATATGGTAATCAAATTGATGATAAATGGTGACTTTAACAAGTAATCTGTCGACACGTATTTAAATTCTGTACACATACAAATAAAAATTACGTATACCTCCTCTCCTTATAACTATATTATCATCAGTCTTTCAGATTCAACAATAATGTATTCTCATGCAAACCACTGAAATAATTCATCTGCAAACCTATTTTAAAGTTACAATTTAAATTTAGCTATCAAATTACTTTAAAAGTAAAACTAGAGCAAAGACTAAAAATAGAATGGCCATGGCAGACTTTAACTTCCTTATTCATTTTCAGTCATATCAAAGGGTTGTCCTTATTTTCTGAACATTTCCATGTCTTCTTTGTACATGAGAATTCATACTACTACCTATTATTATATTACGTTATTTTATTACTCAATTGTTCAGAACTGTGTTTACACTTCCATGGAGTTTCTCTCGTATACAACCATTCAAGCAAATTTAATTGTGCCTTTTTTTAAAATCGTTTTTACAAATTCAAATTCCTTTGCTTGAGTGTCTGAAACAGGATGTCACTTCAATATTGACATGTTTGGATTTTTACTATTTGTTCCAAGACTTCAGCTCACATTAGTTAATGCCATTTTTTGATGTGAGACCTCATATCACTATGACCCTTAAATTGCTTTGGGCAATATTTGCATTTCCACGGTGTCTCTCCAGTATGTACACGGATGTGGGAACCTAACTGCAACTTTCTTAAAAATCGTTTTCCACAAATATTACATTTGTACTTTTTTTCTTGGGAATGATAGAGAAGATGCAATGTCAAATCTGAATTGGTAGGATAACTATTCGAACACAAATGGCAGCTAAATGGTTTTTCTTCTGTATGCCTACGTAGATGATTATAAAGGGGACACAACTGGATAAACAGCTTTCCACAAAAAACACAATCATGTGGTTTATTTTGTGAGTGAGTTCTTTTCACATGTTGTTGTAAATAGTATTTTAGGCTAAACTTTCGGTAACACTGCTGACAACTGAAAGATTTCTCACCAGTATGGCTAAGAATGTGTCGAGACAAAGCTGCATTGGATTTAAACGCTTTGGTACAAAGGCCACAATCAAAATTTCTAGCTTCACAGTGCACTCTTTTTTTATGAGTAATGCAGGCTGACCTCAATTTAAATGTTTTACTGCATAAATTACAAGCATACTTGTTTACAGTAGAGTGGCATTCCATGTGCTGACGAAGATGTAATCTTGTTTTAAATTTTTTACTGCAAATTTCACAATTAAAATTCCTGACATTGCTATGTGTAACCATGTGTCGTCGGCGAAGTCTCGCTGAGGTAAATGCCTTTTTACAAAGAGTGCATTCATATGGTTTAGTGTCTGAATGAGAAAACATGTGATCCTTTAGATTGCCTTTTGATGCTAGAAACATTCCACAGACTTGACATTTATGTGGCGTTTCTTTCTTGTGCTTATTCTGATGATCTGTTAAACTTTGTTTGTGATTAAATCCCTTGCCACAAGTGTCACATTTAAAATCATGGCCAACCTTGTGAGTAATTTGATGTTTCTTCAATGATTTCTCCCATCCAAATGTTTGGTTACAAGTTTGACATTTATATGGTCTCTCTCCAGTATGGGTTTTGATATGATTATCTAAAGTTGTTTTACAGGATAATATCTTTTTACAAAGAGTACACTTGAAAACTGGCTCATCTCGTGCAGCACCATGTAATTGTGTAAAATGATCAGACAACTTAACTGAACTATTAAATTCACAGCCACAACTATTGCAAATGCAATGATTTTCTTTTGTGTCAAGATAGTAGTGAGCATCAAGATTAGTTTGTAGATTGAAATTTTTGTTACAAAACACGCACTTGATAAAATGATCCGACATATTTCTGGGTTATGTTGTATAATATTTAGATCTCCAATAATTATTTTGTTTAGAATTCGTCAAAATATTACAAATTAAAAAGAGTTTATTTTAAATATAACTATAATTGAATGAAATACAAATTATTTCTGAATTACGTGAACAAACACTAGACCAAGTTGTGAACTAATTCCCGTTCAAAAATGTATGGAAAAAATGCGTCGTTAATGTTGGGTATAATTATACTGCACATTAAAACACATGTTTCCTCAAGCTGTACTGCTTTAAAGTGTTCGTGAAGCAGAAATTTTTATTTCATGCTAAGTTAGGTCATATTGCTTTATAAAGCATATACCGACACGGTTTTTTGGTCTTTGCTCGGTTTCTATAGTCTTGGAAATATTATGCATGAGTAGGAATATGTAAAAGTGGTACGATGTTTTGTTTGTGTGTTGAAATACATTTCGCTGCATCATGTTCGGTTGGAGTTTGAATTTGGGACTTATTTGGGAATTATGAGGGTTAATGTTTCATTGTGTTATGTGCAAAAAATTTATTGTGTGTTGATGTGTATGTACCAAAACAAATTACATATCCGAGGCATTGGAGGTGTCTAGAATTCAGTAACTTCCTTAATTAGAGTTTTAAATTTTGTATTTAAGCATCAATAAGTGCCTATGCAATCACCTTATAAGCATATGGGTGTGTAAATTCATGTATGTACACATAAATAAGTACATTTTTGCGAATCGAAATCACAAGCACAAGTACGCGTTTTCTGAAAGCTTCTCAACTGATTATAAAAACTTGAACTCACATAAAATACACAAACATAAAAGGCTCTCACATAGAATGCATATGGTCCAGATTATTTCAATGCTTTTATTGAAAAATAGGTCGTTTATAAGGAAAATACATGCATAAAACTTATAACTGATTTACAAAATTATTCTGCTTCTAGGAACTTCTTCCGTCAAGCTTGATCCAGTTTTTCATTTCCCGAATTACATCTTTTCGGCAAAATTAGATTATCCTAAACGTGATATTTTAGACGTACATTTTAGTCCAATTATAATATATTGATTTTACCGTGTCTTTACTTAAAGCTTTGTGACTTTTGCATCAACACTTTATGAAGTAATTGCCACAAATGCAATTGTGGTTTACCTATTTTTGTCAGGTATTTGCTTTCCAGAATATATTTTTATGGGTAGCTTTATTAACGGATATTTTTCATAAAGGTGGGTTAGTCTTAAGTGGAACAACATGCATACCATTCTTCACAATCTAATATTAATTCCATAATCGTAATACTGCTTTTATTATACTCTGAACGTCAAGTTTCGCCAGTATAGTACTTTGAAAATGTCATTGAAATATTTGGTTTGAACTTCTCCAATACTAAGAACGACCTGCATATTTGTACAATTCCTTTACTAAACTGGCTTTATCTTTTAACATTTCCGTAAACGTTCATTCGTCATAGTTATGAATGAGTCAGTCAGAAGCTTAAGCGATAAAACAAGAAACAAACTCTCGGCCCTGATCTCATGTATTTTTTTACTAAGTATAGTACACTAATTACCGTCGGAACTAACCAATGCCAAGTATAAAAAATGTAAGTCTAGCTTTCATAAAACAGCTAATTTCATCTGAATTATAGTAGAGACTTTTTTGGACATTAATACGTTACTATATATTATTTAATTATATAAAATGTTTTATTCCGAACCAGTAAAATTTGAAGCTAAAAATTTCATCGTTTTCTTTCTCATTTGCCTTTTACTACAACAGGCTATAATAGGATACCGAAATTTTCAAATAGATAGTGATAAAAGAGACTCACTGAGTGGATCACATTGGGGCTTGGGCGACCCTTTTCTTCATGAAAAATGCCGAAGGGACTGAACAGCGGAGTGTTGGTTATGAAATTAACAAAAATGAGAGAAAACAACTGGGAATAAAGATTTGTGAGGGGTTATGAGGAATATGGGACAATTCTGCGTTGAGCAAGTATGAAAATACAGAGGGCGTCAAATTTTGTAGCTGCTTTGGATCTAGGTTAGTATTTGAAAAAACCTAAGAAAGTATGCTTGATAAATTTAAACTCTGGAAATTCAGACGAGTTTTTATTTGAAAATTTTCGGATCACTTTATTTCGTACCTTGCAACTTTGACGTGACGCAAACAAACTCTGATTATTGTTGGATATGTAAACCTGCTTTAAAGGACCCATTTGGTGTTCAGGCTATTTATGGGGCTGGAGGTCATTTTGGAAGAAATGGAAGGCTCAAAAATTTGTACATGGCATATAGTGAGTTTAGTTGGGATTTTTGTGGTGGTGTGTTGGATTATGATGATAATGACAAGATTGGTAACTTTAGTAGCTCAACCAGTAAGTGTTTCTGTAAGACCGAGGATTTTCAAGGATAAGATACTAAAGCCGGTACCAAAAAGTTATGTTTCATTATTCTAAAATGGACAGAAGTGAATCAATTAAAATGAAGTGTTATGGGACTTTAGAAATTAGGAATTAGGAAGTTGTTGTTTAGAAATTAGGACAAATTTTTAGAGCAAGATTTGTATGCAAATATTTTTGTAAAACAAACTCGTAATTGGACACTGTATAAAATATTCAATTTAGCTTTATTTTTAAATCAGTAGCCATTAAAAACTTAATTGATCGTTCAAGCGGTTAATTACATTTAAAAAAGAGGCAGTACTGCTTCACGAAGTACAACGCAAGCCTGGTTCTAAAATAACAATATGTTATACTTAATTTTAAACGAAAATAGCAATATAATAAAATTAAACACTAATCATTCACAATTAAAACTGAAAAACATTCAAGTTTTTATTCTATTATCATTGGAAATATTTACATTGATAAAGAATAAACAACAAGCTTTTAGTTCAGTTGTAAGTTGTCCTAAAAGGACAATTAAACTTAATCTGTACAGAATACATGCATTCACAGTTTGTCTATGCTGTATACTAAATACGATGTGAGAAACCGTCGCTTTAAATTTTCACATTTGTAAATTTCAGTTAAGATTTTGTTTTCCAATTCCAGTTTACCCCGTTTGATTAATGCCATGTTTTTATGTCAGACCTTAAAGTGTTTCGGACAATACTTAATAAGAACAATCAAATAAAATTTGAACAAAATTAAATGTATCCACAATATATACATACATAAATACGATGTGAGAAAGCATCGCCAAGGATTTTTAGCTTATATAAATTCCAAGTGAAATTTTGTCATTATGTACAGTTCCAGCATTCCCAGTTTGTTTAATGCCATGTTTTCATGTGAGACCTCCTACCACTATGATCCTTAAACTGTTTCGGACAATACTTGCATTTCCACGGAGTCTCTCCAGTATGTGTACGTGTGTGATTAGTTAACTGCAATTGTCTAATAAATTGTCTTCCACAAATATTACATCCGAACTTCTTTTCTTGGGAATGATAAACAAGATGCAATTGCAAATCTGACTTTCGTTGATAACTGTTCGGACACAAATTACAGTTTATTGGTTTTTCTTTTGTATGGTAACGTAGATGATCATAGAGGTGGTTCAATTGCAAAAAAAGTTTTCCACAAAAAACACAATCATGTAGTTTCTCTTTTGCATGGATAGCTTTAATATGACGACTTAAACCAGTTTGCTGGCTAAACGTTTGGTCACACTGCTGACAACCGAATGACTTCTCACCAGTATGGCTATGAATATGTCGAGACAAATGCGCATTGGATTTGAACGCTTTCGTACAAAGGCTGCACATAAAATTCCTAGCTTCGTTATGCACGCGGTTTTTATGGTTAAGGAAGGCTGCCCTCAACTTAAATGTTTTACTGCATGAATCACAAGCATACTTGTTTTCAGTAGAGTGGCATTCCATGTGCTGACGAAGATGTTGTCTTGTCTTAAATTTTTTACTACAAATTTCACAACTAACGTTCTTGATATCAATATGGGTCACCATGTGTCTACGACGGAGTCTTGCTGAGGTAAATGCCTTTTTACAAAGAGTGCATTCGTATGGTTTAGTGTCTGAATGAGAAAACATGTGATCCTTTAGATTGCGTTTTGATGCTAGAAACATTCCACAGATTTGGCACTTATGCGGTGTTTCTTTCTTGTGTGTATTCTGATGATCTATCCAGCTTTGTTTGTGATTAAATCCCTTGCCACAAATGTCACATTTATAATCATAACCCGTCTTGTGAGTAATTTGGTGTGTTTTCAGTGAACCCTCCCAAACAAATGTTTTGTTACAAGTTTGACATTTATAAGGTTTCTCTCCAGTATGGGTTTGGATGTGATTTTCCAAAGATGTGTTACATGATAATTTCTTTTTACAAAGAGTGCACTTGAAAACTGGCTCATCTCGTGCTGCACTATGTAATTGGGTAGAATGGTCAGACAACTTAATTAAACTATTAAATTCACAGCCACAACTACTGCAAATGTATGGAGTTTCTTTCGTGTGAAGACAGTAGTGATCCTGAAGATTATTTAGTAGGTCAAACCGTTTGTCACAAAACACGCACTTGATAAAATGGTCTGACATTTTTATGGCTTAAACTGCATAATTCGTATGTCTCCAATAAATATTTTGTTGAGAAGATGTCAAATTTCCACAAATTAAAAACGTTTATTTAAAATATTGGTTTGATTCCATGAAAAATAAATTCAATTCTAAAAAAGTAAACACACGATAAGGCAAATAGTGAAAGATGTAGAATGTTTTTCTTCCCAATTCAAAAATGTGTGGAAAGGATGCATCTAGAATGTGGCTTAACTTTATACTGCAAACCAGAACACATGTGTGTTGAAGTTGTATTGGTACAATGTTTTAGTGAAATATATATTATTATACCGTAGTTCAGTCATATTGCTTTGGCAAGCATATGAAAACAAGATTTTTTGTCCTTTAATCAGGAAATATGTACTTGGAAATAGTGTGCATGAGTGGGATTATGCAGAAGAAATACAATATTCTGAAGGTGCTCAAATATATTTAGTAAATTCACTATCGTTTAGAGATTAAATTTGAGACTTATTTGGGATTCCTGATGGATTATGGTTCAGTATGCTTTCAGTAAAATAAATTTTATTATTTATCACGTAGACATGACACAGCAAATTACCAATTTGGTTAATGATAAATTTCATGAATTCACCTATAAACTCAAAATAAATCAAGAAAGTGAATTTTCAAGCAGCTGTAAAATTATACATAAATTTTACAAAAAATATACCTTGCTTATTACTGGAAAAAAACAAGACTTAAAATTTACCTAACATGAAATCACTTTATTAGAGTTAAAATATATATGCGGAATGATTCTCGAAAAATTATCTCTTTTTCACACAGCTGTTTAAATAAATGTGCATTGCTGCGTTTTGCCTTTTACACGACACGTATGATGTAGTCAGTAAAAGCTTCCTTTGTCAGTTTAACCAACAACGTGTATCGTAATGAAAGTTCGTTTCATTGTTCATTAAAAATCCCAAATAAATTCATTCCACATTAAGTAAACCAATACAAATGTAGCCCAATATGAATGGTTTGATAACTTGTTGTTCAAAATTATGAAAACACTTTAGTGTACGATTTCGTTTTGTACGAAATTTCGAAAAAAATAAGAATTTGTCTTTAAATATTTACTTATTTTTTGTAATTAAGAAGTGCAAGTACTTGTACTTCTTATTGCGATCGTATTTCATGTCTGTATGTATGTATGTCTGTATGTATGCATGTCTGTCTGTCTATGAACGCTCTAATTCAAAAACGCTTTGACGTAAATACTTCAAATTTGGTAAACAAGTACCTTATGGTACAAGTAAGAAGCCTATTGATTTACAGCCAAATCGGTCCAACGGTACCAGAGTAACGGCAAATTAACGGGTACATGCTAATCAAATGGGCAAAAAATATTATTGCATGAATTGATAGATTAGAGTATTGGCATCAAACTTTTTCAAGAGATCATAGTCTAAAACTCGATAGTTTCGAAGAAACATACAAACAAAGTTTACATGGGCAAAACAAAAAGATTTCTTTTACTTCTAAACTTTAAAAATCAGTAAAAATAATACTTCGAGCACTCCTTTATTTACTTTACTTAAGTACAAGTTGTTAACTCATTTCGTTACAAAT
>JAQFXM010005575.1:0-14693 GCA_034693345.1 Entomobrya multifasciata | reverse complement strand
TCACAATCAGAACTTGGTTTCCAAAATCATAATCATAATGTTACTCACAATTTGCAGTATAAAGTGTCACAATTTTAATCATACTTTTATTTTGTAAAACTTTTATCCACAATGTTGCGACTCTAAATCCACCTTTAGTGTACAGAAAATATCAATTTTAAATTAAGCAAAACGTATTTCACGGTAAATTATTGTGTTAAATCAAATATAGGGTTTTATCATTTTAATTAAAATACTAAAGATTAATTCAACCGATATGCTGTAGCATATAGCCACAGCTAAAGTCAATAAAATAATGATGCATTGAAATTACACTATACCACTGGCGTCCTGTTTATCATTTTATATTCATTATGATTAATAAAGAGAAGAAATGCAAATGTTTTACGTGAAGACGAAAAATTTAAAACACCAAACTTTTGAAAACTTTGTTAGACCAGATAATTCTGCACAATGAAATGTAAGGCCTTAATTAAATCATAATACGCTACAAGTAATTTTAAATTACACTAATATATATCAATACATCAAACATATCTTTGACTGTAACTGCTACCTTTACCAGACATTATATCAAAGCTTTCTTGAAAAATATATTATAAGGTATTTCTCCGTTTCAAACTTTTGAAACTAAAATCTATACAGTTTAGAGATGAACAATGTGAACAACACGACGCGTTATCAACGTCGTTTACTGCGTCTGAAAACAAATCTTTGCAAATTTCTGAAAGCCAAAGTATACATGCAAAGCCAAAACTTATTGCAAGTCCTACAAAACCCGAATACAAATCATGCATTGAAAGTTGTCTTGTATTACCTTTCTCTAGAAACATCTTACCTTCGGCTTTTGCCTGTTCTATATTTAACCGTTTGACTATTAGTGGTGCAACATTTTTATAGTAATTTGTTTCCAAGTATTGGTACCTCATCCACACACCAGAAGTAAATCCTCTTTTTATTGCATCTAAAATAAAGTGTAGCCTAGTAGCCCCTGCAGCAACAGAAATGTAACGAATTTCCGCCAGAACTTTCTCTTTTGCAGGTTTTATTCTATCAAAAATGCAGAACGTGAAAGGCAAAAATTCTCTGCCTTTTAACCACAAATTCATCTTATCGTCGTACATCAATGCAGCAAAGAATATCTCTTTAGTTTCGTTCTTGTTTCTTAACTCTGGATCAATTTCAGTTTGTTTTTGCCAAGCCAAATACCCAGCAGGGAACTTTTGTTTGCGAATTTCCCACGTTTCATTTTGGATTCCATTCAACTTGGATTTTTCTATTAAATAATCATGCTTGATTGGGGCATCATAAGAAGTGCCAACCTTGTAGTTAGAAGTATAATTAAGTTCAGTGAATGTGTCAGGTATCCAATTGTATAAGGGATACAAAATACCTAAAAGTATCATATCACCATAGGCTGAAATAATAATTGTTCGGTAAACACCATGGACAAACAAAAGTCCATTTCTAAATCTAACTCGCATCGTTTTGATGTAAAATATCTTAAATTTAGTCGTACATTCACTATTTGTAAAAAATATTGCACCTCGAATTGTCACAAATGCTATTACAACAAAAATCCATAGTGACATTGGAAACGGTCTAAATATGAAAATCCATGTAACTGGTTGTCGCTGCAAAACTACAAATGTGATCATGGGTGATGCATAATAAACTGCGTTTGAAGCATCTGGTGGAAATGCTGACAAAATATCATCTCTTATGAAATGATCTCTATGCCAGAAAATGTCATACTCATTCCAATAACCTTGTGCAGGAAGGCCATAGTGGTCAAAGGCGTCACAAAATATTCTGTCATAGGCGTTAAAATTGGCAGTCAACGATTGGAGTTTTGCTTGTCTACTGCCATGTGCACATTTGTGCCCTCGACCACTAACTACCCTATAGTATAGCTTGAATTTGTCTATAAAATCTGATATATTTTTGTGCCGGTTGAATGTTTTTTCAATAGAATATGGGTAATGGGTTACTTGGTTGTGAAACCTGAAATGCTTTAAGACAAATTCAGATTCAATTATTTGAATCTGGTCTAAATTCCAACGAGAAAAAAGAAATTCTAATTTAAAACTTTCTGCACTATAATGTTTATAATCATGATCAAGGGCTTGTTTGGATTTTTTATGAAAGTAGTAATATTGAAAAGGTGTAATTAATAATCTTTCATAAATTTTCTGCCATATTGCGACGTGTTGATCATTTTTTATTTTGACAAAATGAATTAGAAACTTACTGGGCAGAAAATGTGCAATCGGTTTTACTTCCACGTGATCCATGTAGTTTATGAAATGGTCATACACTGTAACAAGGTAATAAAATTTGAACCATGATGCATGAGTAATATTGAAAAGATTGATCGCATATAGTACTAACCTTTCAACGCATGGCACATTGAAACAATCACATAAGGATATTTTCCAAATAGATCTGTATCCTGATGAAATATTTGTTTAGTATTTGTCACACATTTGTGTGCAAATATATGCGCTAGAAACTGTGTACCATACGAAAAAGTGCTGATTGGCAAAGCCAAAAAATAGCAAATAATGCTTAACATTTTCTGAACTTTTCTGTAGCTCATTTTTAGAATAGCAATCTTAAAATGAAAGGCTCATTTATCACTGTTTGACATAGTGATAGAAAGTTCTTAAAAAATGCATGAAACGTTTTTAGATTGAAATTATTTCCCAGCTGTGTATATTTAGATTGTATTGACAATACGGGCACACCCCCAAGCATTGGATAAGATTATTAATATTTAAAAGATTATTCAATGAATACATCATTAAATAACAACCAATTCCAGTTTCTTTAACCATACACCCAAGTATTTTGTTGACAACTTGTGATTTTTAAAAATTAAACTAGAAGAAAATATTCAACATCTTTTCAAAGAACCACACCTAACATTTCTATTAAATCTAAACATTAAAGGTGCGACCACTTTGAAGCCACTTTAAGACAGCGACAATGGGGTCACTCGAAGGATTTAGTTTTCTTTTATACTCTGTCCATTAGTAGATACTCGACACGTTTTCGATTGAGTTTTTAAGTGTTTGACTCTATGCTATATACTGTACTGTTGCTATATCAGCGCTACATATACAGACTAAACACGTCGAAATAAACACATTCCATTAAAACAGCAGAATCAGTAAAGAATATCTTGTCATGCTCGTGCATGCAAAACGGTTTGAAGTACATATTTTTCTGTTATACAAAAAGAATTTTGACATTGTGTTAATTTTTATGTCTAATGATCATTATCTAATTAAGTTGACGCATAGTGTTACTTGATTTCAGGAAACTTATGCTTCATTCATACAAAATATCTAACAGTCACAACGGAACCAATGTTTTATATATGGATTATCCAAATGTAAATGATACTTGCACGCTTTATAATTACAAAACTGCTGACATATACAAATTTTGGCACCAATAGTGGCAGATATAAAAGGTATCCGGTTGCTTTTTGATTTTGAGTCGCTTCTACCGTATGAGTTTGGGACTAAAACTTACAATATATTGACATGCTGGTTGATAAATGATTTATGTCATAAAGCGTCGTAAATATTTTAAATACGTATATAATGAAGACGAATTGTCGTTCATGTATTCTATCAATATAGGTCAGCAGTCGGATATTTACTCAGTCAATAATAATTTAATTTTTCTTGAAAATATTAACAACTGATACATTTGGTTTATGAAATTAGTTTGAAGAAATAACTTATAAAATTTAATTTTCTTTATTATACTAAATTATCAACTACAAACATTTTCGTAAGGTTTGCCCCACACAGGTTCTTCAACATCTATCTATCGATGATCACATCAAATAATACTATCAAGATACTTAAATTTTCACCAACAGCAAATCCTAATTTGCCAAATTTTGCATTTGTATAAAAGCAATGGTCAGATCAAATAATACTATCAAGAAACGCAAATTTTCACCAACAGCAAATCATAATTTGCCAAATTTTGCATTTGTATGACAGCAATGATCAGATCAAATAATACTATCAAGATACGCAAATTTTCACCAACAGCAATCCTAATTTGCCAAATTTTGCATTTGTATAAAAGCAATGGTCAGATCAAATAATACTATCAAGATACGCAAATTTTCACCAACAGCAAATCATAATTTGCCAAATTTTGCATTTATATGAAAGCAATGATCAGATCAAATAATACTATCAAGATACGCAAATTTTCATCAACAGCAAATCATAATTAGCCAAAATTTGCAATTATATAAAAGCAATGGTCAGATCAAATAATGCTATCAAGATACGCAAATTTATTGATCGATTCGAACGCTTGGTTGAAGTACCAAGCGTTCGAATCTAGTATCGATGTGTTGCGGCAATGAAACTTAGTTTTTGCCAGTAAGACATGGACCAGGAACCGCAATCGAAATATTGTACATTGCCTAATTAACGTGTCGTATAATCACATTAAGACCATTGGTGATTGGAAGACGTAATATTTCTCTTATAATGAAGCGAAGATTTACTGATCTATTTTTACGCTAGTTGCACTTTAAAGGTAGTATGCTATTCTCGTATTGATATGTTGTGGCAATAAAACATAGTTTTTGCCAGTGAAAAATGGTCCAGGAACCGCAATCAAAATATTATACATTGCCCAATTAACGTGTCGTATAATCACAATAAGACCATTAGTGCCTAGTTGACACAATTTTTCTCTTATAATGGACCGAAGATTTACCTGATCGATTTTTACTTTAGTTGCACTATAGAAGTAGTATGCTATTCTTGTATTCATGGGTTCATGGCAATGTAACTTCGCTCGATGTACTATCAACGATATTACATATTAAATTAAATGCGCTTCTATAAATCATTAACAGCTCAAAAGTACGAATATAAGTACACCATTGCGGTATATATTCATTACAATGACTTTGAATTGATTTCAATTAATTTTGAAAACTTACAAATATATTTAAGTACACATGGATCATAAATTTGGTAACCAATAACCATTTTATTCAACTAGTTTAGAACTACTTATTTACTAGGCCTTGTATATGACTGTTTTGTTCTTACTTATTAGGCCATGATTTTCTGCTCAGCATGATATGGAAATTGAGAATACCAAATGAAGCTAATGAAGCTTAATCCCTTAGCAAATATTTTTTGCAAATTTCTACAAGCCAAATTTCGCACAAAAGAACATACCCTATAACAAGCCCTACAAAGCAAGAGTACATATCTTGCATTGACAGTGGATTTGTAATACTTTTATCTACATATGTTCTACCTTCGGTCTCTGCCTGTATTACCTTTAGACGTTTAACAATCAATGGTGCAACATTTTTGTAATAATTTGTTTCTAAGTATTGATACCTCATCCATACACCACAAGTAAATCCTCGCTTTATCGCATCTACAATAAAGTGTAACCTAGTAGCACCTGCAGCAACAGAAATATAACGCGTTTCCGACAAAACTTTCTCCTTTGCAGGCTTCATTCTATCAAACAAAAAATATGTGTAAGGCAAAAATTCTCTTCCCTTTAACCACAAATTCATTTTATCGTCATACATTAATGTAGCATAAAAAATTTGTCTAGTATCATTTATATTTCGTAACTCTGGTTTAACTTCTGTTTGGGATTGTAAAGCTAAATATTCAGCAGGGTACTTTAGTACTCGATCTTCCCACATTTCGTTTTGAATTCCATTTAATATTGATTTATTAATTAAATAGTCAGATGTTATGGGAGCATCGAAAGAAGTACAAATTTTATAGTTTGATGTGTGGTTAAGGGCAGTAAATGTTTCAGGTATCCAATTGTGCAATGGATACAAAATACCTAAAAGTATCATATCACTGTAAGCAGACATAACAACTGTTTGATATAATCCATCAACAAATAAAAGCCAGTTTCTAAATCTATCCCGTGAAGCCTTGATGTGAAGTATCTTTAAATTAAGAGCAACTTTTGTGTTTGTAAAGGCTATTGCACCTACAATAGCGACAAACGTTGTTGCAAAACAAATCCAAAGCGATATTGGAAATGGTCTAAATATGAAATTCCAGGTGAGTGGTTCTCGTTGTAGAACAACAAACGTTATCATTGGCGAGGCAAAGTAAACTGCCTTTGAAGCCTCCGCAGGAAAGGCCGAGAGAATATCATCTCTTAACAGATGTCCTCGATGCCAGAACAGATCATTTGTATTCCAGTAACCTTGAGAAGGAATTTTGTAATGCTCAAAGACATCGCAGAATATTCTGTCATAGGCATTAAAATTTTCAGTTAACGATCGAAGTTTTTCCAGTCTATTGGTATGTGTGCATTGGTGTCCTCTTCCACTAATCACTCTATAGAAAAGCTTTAATCTTATAATGAAATCCGATATATTTTGAGGCCGATTTAAAGTTTTTTCCATGGAATATGGATAATGATCTTCCTCTTCGCCAAACTTCAAATATTTGTAAATAATTTGAGACTCAGTGATTTGAATGTCGTCGAAGTTCCAACGTGAAAAAAGAAATTCCATCTTGAACCCATGTGCATTATAAAATTTATATTTGTGTTGGTGGAATTTATTTCTAAAATTGTAATATTGGACGGATGTAATTAATAATCTTTCATAAAATGACTGCCATATTTTAGCTTCTTTGTTGGTTGTAATATTGGCAAATTGAATTTGGAACTTATGGATTAAGTAATGAGCGATTGGTTTCACTTCTGCTTGTTCTGTGTAGTTCATGATGTTATCATAAGCTGCAAGATAGAATAAACTTTAACATATTACGAAAAGTCGTTTTAGAAAGTTTCAAGTGTAAATCACTAACCTTTTAGAGCATGACACATTGAAATGACCACATATGGAAAGTTCACTAACAAATCGGAATCCTCAGGAAATATTTGATCAGTGTTATTAACACATTTATTTGCAAATATCTTAGCCAGAAACTCACAATTGCTAGCGGGAACACTCATATGTAAAATCAAAAAATGACAAGGAAAGAATAGATAAAAATCAGTATTTTTATAAATCATTTTTAGAAATTGGAAATTTTAGTGTTTACTAAATCTCTAGTGCAAATATTTGAAGAGTTAAAGTGTTATTTTCTTTAAAAAAGCAAAAATCGATGCACACACTTTTGTGGCAGATAAGCAATAGAACCGCACCTTGTATGTATGCACTTCAAATGTGCCATTATTAGGTTGAATCATTTAACTTAATGTGGTTAAAATAACAATTGAAAATTTGTTACGCAAACGCATAAGTATTTTTGTTAAAAGGTACATATTAATTGTAGGTGTGGACAAAATACCCTTTCCAAAACTCCTTGTACCCATTAAAACATAAAAGGAGTGGGAAAAGCCTTTGGGTTTTCAAGAGATGTAAACTATTTTTGCGAGAAACGTATTCAAAATACAAAAGAATAAATGTTAACTCATCATTGATTGACATTTTCCAGGGATATGGAAAGGATATGGATATGGAAAGGATATGGATATGGAAGTCTGCATTGCAATGTGTACTGGGGCCTAAATGGGCAAACGCTGTCTGACTAAGTTGGTCACATTTTTCAGCCAATCACAACGTAAGTTGGTTAGGTTTTCAAATCTAAAAGCGCGCGCAGCTTCCTGCTAATTCTTCAGTACACACTGTGTGTACCCTCCACAGTTACAGCTATTGCGTTATGCATTATGTTAGTATTATATCATGAATTCTGATTGGCTCTACTTCTGCAGCCACATTACACTGAAAAATTTGTAAGTCTAGTATCATTTCCATAGTCAAAGGTAGTATATTATGATAACAAATATGCGCTTGAAATCAAACTCAATTAAATTCTCTTTGTATTCTTAAAGGTAATTAACATATGCATCTATTTTAGCCTGCTCATGGAGTTGTTATGCTGTCTAGAAAATGTTCTTTGGTGTTTTATCTGACGATTTACATTATTTCTCTAGCTGTACAGTGAACAGTTTACAAAGTCAATTTATTATTTGGATAGCATTAAGTTGGTCATGTATTAGTTAGAATAATTTCATCAAAATAAAAGTTTAATTTTTTGCCCAAATTTTAAAATCTTTCATATTCAACAAGCTGAAGTGCGTTTTTATACAAAAACCTCTTTACCATGATGCAGTTCTGTGATCATTAGTCGCAAGATGTATGAATCTTTTATCAGTTGTCTAATTTAGCTGAAACAGCTGGTGCTTGCAAATACTGCAGGCCCTTTCTCATGGAATAAGGTTAAAATATTCCCTAACGACAAAAAATGTCTGACCATGTAACAATGTCAAGTCTCATATAACGTGTGCTAAATTAACATGCACCTATTTGATTGAATAATTTCAAAATGTAGGTATACGATATGTATCTAAAAGAACTGTAATACACGTCAAGCTTCCGTCTATAGATTATCATGTTTAAGGCATTTCGATTGACTGAGAAAAATAGTGACGCAAAAACAGGCAAAGTAGGAAGTAAATGTGACAATTAGTTGCTTTGTGAGGATTGGAAAGAATAGTATTTTTATGATTTTGGATATATTTGATATATTTGTATTGATCTTCCTACCCTGCTGATATAAATTTTATGGAAATTGAATGTTTAGATGAGTAATCACAACTTAATATAATAAGTGTATTGCATCATTTAAATAATTTCATTTAATTCGAAAAATTCTAAAGTTTGGCTTTTAAAAACTTCACAACCGCAATTTACTCCCTAATGATGTCTTTTCGAAATACTCCAAATCAAAGTGATATTCTATTGCACTGAGCATATTTTTTTTTGGATTGGGAAAAAAAGTGTTAAAATGCCAGCATTGGTTTTTTATCAACGTTTTGAAGGGCATTTTATCGGGATAGTCCCAGTTTGGCAGCTATAAGTAGTTTACATTAAATGCTAAAATTAGACTAATTTTATACTAGGTAGAAAGTGTAGCTTCTGCATTTGCATGAAAACGGGTTTTCTTTTTTTCGAATTTTCAACTCAACTGTCTTTGTTCCCAGGACAGATTAGTGGATAATATGTATTGTCTTCTTATCAGATTAGTATTGCATGCTGGAAGGTTAAACATTCATATTAATAGTAAAATTTGCTTTGGAGTATTCTACCATGTTAAAGAATCGTCAATACTGAATATTTTATGTTTTTCACCTTGGCATGTGCCCACGTAAGAAACGAATTAAAACTATCAGGGACACATGGCACGATAAAGCCATACATAAAATATTGGCGTGCAAAGCTTTGATATTACAACAGAGCAGACAAGCAATGCAAATTGTAAGCGCTATATATAAGTTCCAATGTGGAGTTTGTCAAATTTCGAAAGTAGTACTGCAATATTACCAATTACCAATGGCACTTTCATTCGTTTTTGTAAATTCGTACATAACAAGTAAGAACCAAAATGTTCATGAATTTTTAAATTACATCATAAACTATTTTCCAACTTAGGGCCTTTGGAAACTTCCATTGGTCAGTGAAATAAAATAGCATAGCTACACAACTTGACAAGACGCTCATGCGTAATGTGTTTCAAATTTCAACCTAGATAGATGCTAAAAACATTTGACCTTCAGATTTGGTAAATATCAGTGACTTATTGAGTAGCTACGCGGATGGAGAAAGGGACGGACAGACATTATTAAAGAATACAATGAGCATTGATTACATGTTACTTTAAATATAGTTAAAATGTGAGAAGGAAAAAACAGTCGACACAAAGCTTTGCAATCACAAAAACCCGTGTGGAGTGGACGACGTGTTATGGAAGGTGCTACTCACAATTATTCAACAAATTATAGTCTTAAAAATCAGTGAAAACCTTATATAAAATCATTGCATTTAATTTTCACATTGAATTTGTAACGTGTTAGACACATTTAGAATTAAAATATAACATTGCATACTGTTGTGATTTGTTCCGACGACAGAATTTTATTGATTTTAGTTAATCCAAATCTCTGCTGCTATTCAATGTTTACATTTAGATTTGATATTCAGTTTTGAAATAAAAACGAAATAAGTCTAATCATAAAATGTAATTGGTGGAATGATTTAATCGTATTTTATACGGGTTAAGAGGGATGGACAATGGGTCGTAAAAATAAGTCTAAAAACAATACTGTGGGGGAGACATCTCCCCCAACACTACCACAGAAGGCGGAGCAGCCCCAGATGCAAAAGCAGAAGAAAGTATCAAACCGAACTTATTTGAAAGTCAAGGCAATTTTTCAATGTTCCCAAGACAACTGTAAGCATACGTGGGAGTCTTTTCATGCTTGGAAACAAAATGAGAAGATATACTGTGATATTTGCGAAGGCAAAGCTAAAATTGTGGATTCTAAGGATGAAGTGAGCTACATACTAGTTGAAAAATATAGTTTATCAAATCAGGATTTTAATTTAAACTATGTTTTTTTAGGAAAAGCTTGAGTTAGCTAACTATTATTGTAAGACAGCATCATGTGAACGTGAAGGATACTTCTGGCAATCTATTCATAATGGCGAGACATGGAGAACAGAGTATTGTGACCGGTGTGGTTCAGGTGTTTTACCAAATGGAACCCAAGAGAGGGTAAGTCAAGCAAATAAACTAATGTGAATTTGGGGAATTATATATGAATTATTATTTTATAACTGATTCAGGCAGGCCGTCATTTTTGGTATGTGTGCAAATCCAAAGGTTGTGGGGAAAGTTGGGAGGATTTCTCCATCGAACTTCCGAAGACTCAAAAATGCTCTATATGTAAGCAAAGCGGTGTAATTATTGGAACTAGAAGAGTAAGTTGACATGTACTTAATTTAATTGAAGGACCTTGCATGTTTTCATTATAAGTGTACTTGATTTGCGTTTTTGGGATGTGTGTTTAGATCAGAGAAAACATGGACAACAGACGAGGTTGGGGTCATCCTGGGGCCGTGTCTCACAACTGGGAATGCTGTGACATGTGTCAAAAGCTAAAGGAAGATGGAATTGCGATGAATTGCTTAAAATACTGGAAGGTGCAATCCAAACTAGAGAGGCAAGTGGACGGGGAAGTGACTGAAAGAGTTCTTGAGGTTAAGTAAAAATGCTGGATGAAATAATCTTTGCTGGATGCTGGATCTTATTAAATTGTAAATAGCAAATCCGTGCTTTGTTATTTGAATAATTGTAGAGCATAAAGAATTATATGAAAAGTACCGCTTCTGTTAAGATGAGATTCATATGTTCTCGTTGGGAAAGATTGAAATTTTGTTAGTGCATAATTTTCAAACGTTAATATAGTATGTTTAAAAAAAATTCATTATCCGTTAATGTTTAAAAATGCATAGCTTACAAATTAAATCGACTTAATATGTAAAATGGAATTTATTCTAGTTTTAAACATAACTTACGAATGTATTTTAAATCTTATTAAAAATTTTAATCAGATTTTGACTAAACAGCGTTTAATGTCTAAACACTTCTAGCATTTCACAAAATATTGTGGAAATCTTCATCCACGCTTCTTTTCCTAATTATATTAAAATCATAACGATGGATTGTGCTTCAAAACTTGTAAAAGATCATTTGACCAAACATACGCAGTGAAATCTCACTTATCTGGTGAGCTTAAAATTAATTTTAATTTGTAATTTACTTGTTTAAATTGTTTTCAAAAGTAATGGACCTTTGATTCATCAAATATTAACGAGCACTAAAGTAATACGTTAAATAAATAGGAATACGTTTACTTGAATTTATATACGCCGACATTTTAAACTAAAACAACAAACAAGTCAATAAAATTTTCTACTTCCTATTACGAAAGATCCGATATCTTTGAAGCGAACTTCCGGTATCAAAATCTAAAGGAGCCATTTAATCTCTGTATCAACTTTTGATCAACAAAGTATTTAAGAAGTTGTCGAAAAAACCAAATGATCATCGAAAAGTCACAATGGAAACAAGTATTAAAGCAAGCAGGATTCACTCTAAACCCCGAATACAAAAAATAGTTGAATTTCTTTTGAATTTTAAAATTAAACTTTTTACAAGACTATAATTTTGTATTCATTCAAAACTTCATGAAAGCTGGCGGAGATTAAAGCAGTCTGACATAAATTTAGAATATTATATTGAAACCCATTTAATCTAGTGAAAGACATTTCGTTCGTTAAACCTCGTACTGCTTTTTTATCTACTCTACTACTACCATTTCCAATCATTATAAATCCCAACAAAAAATAACCGTTCGAAAAATCTGTCAACGTATCTTTATTTTTTATTATTACTTTATGTCTGGATTTGGGGAATGATAAATTCTTTGATAGGTTTTATCTATAAAAATATAGCAATATCTAAAAACCTCGATCTCGTTCACGGAATTAATCTATATTTGGTCAGTGGTTGCTTGCTTTTTGAGTCTACCATGGTATTTTTAGTTTTGACACCATGGTATTAATACTTGGCCACACAATAGTTTGCTTAAACTAGCACATCAAAGCTTTACAAGTTAGTTTTTCGTATATATTTCAGGATAAATTGAATACATGAGATTTTTTTCAATATGTTTTATTTTTTCAGAATTTATTGAAAAGTGCTATGCTGCTCGTCGACCTCGGAAATACCATACCAATTACATATTTTTCAAATTATAACCAGATTTCGTCTAGTTTTTGTTCCAACTTTTTCTTCATAAGGCTATTGCCTATTCGAAATGGACTGTGCTGATTATATATTTAATGCTTTAGTTTTACCGGATTCTAAATATTGGGGCATGAATACCATTATTTACCAAGTTTTACTCCGTTTCTGTGTATTTTACCATCTTGCCGCTTAATGCGTGCAAACTTGCACATCTGGAATTTTCTTCGCTACAATTTTTTTGAATTGCATCGCAAGATTATTTAAACTTTTACTTTTCGATGGCGCATGGATTTTATATTCGTTTGTCGTTTTGCTAACGTGGGTTTGTGTAAAAGCTTATCCAATTATCCAATTTTTTTACACATGGCTTCTAACGGGGTTCAAAATTACATCATTTTCGAAACTTTTACAATCTGGGAAAACAACCATCCAAAATAAATCCCTCCAAAATAAATCCATCCAAAAATGTTAAAATAGTTACATCTATTAGGCCTATTCGGGTTAAGTTTGGATTGTCAGGGGAATACGACATGGATTTTGTGACAAATACTTTATGGCTTGAACCGTTCAGAATATTTGTTGCCATTCTCATTTTTAACTAGTAGCTAGCTGTTTAGTAATTTAATTCTTAATAATTTTTATAGTAGTAAATTCAATTAATAATTGAAAAGTTCATGAACTATTAAAAATATTAACTGAAGCCAGTTCCCTAACTGCAAATACAATACTAGAACAGGTGAGTACCCAATAACCCGATGATCAAAAATGCATGTGATTTCTACACCCAGGCCGGTTTACTCAATCGCTTTTCATACTTTGTTCCGTTATCATACTGACCAAACAAGTTCTCAATCAATCTGTTTCGAGTGAAAAACATGCAGAATCGCAGAAGCCTCGATTTGCTACTTTGTTCAGCATTCCCATTTCCCATTATAAAAAAATGTGTGAATGAATAACCTGACACTGTAAAATGCCTAACCTAACACCCTAAAATCACCCAACCTGACACGTAATCCTGCAAAACCGATAACCTAACACTGTAAAAAATACCAAACCAACACCCTAAAAACGATAACCTAACACGGTGAAAAGATTGACAGAGCAGCCAGCCAGCAGAGCAGCAAGGTGAACATAAGCAAAAAGCGAAGCACGCGAAAATTCGAGCCAGCCATCGACAAGCAACGCTGCGCTGCCAGGAGGATGGACAAGGACGATCTTGGACCAGCCTTGCTGAGCAAGCTACAATTTTCAAACATATTTACGCGGGCTCTTGAGAAAAATCAACAAAGTTAGTCAAAAAACCTGTGGTTTACTTTTGACAGCTGTCTAGTCCTAGTCTTCATCAGGCCACACGTCACGTCGTCGTCAGTCTTTGTCCTTTTTGTTTTGCTGTAATTTTACGCGTGTAAGTCAATTAAACTCATTAAACTTGATTCAATTGTTAATGCCAATTCATTATAATAGTTAATTTTTGTACGGTAAACTTAATTTGATTTTTTTTATTTAAATCTTCAAGGTCAGTTAATAAAGTGGGAGAAAAAGGAACAAAAAACATGAAGTCATTTTTCGCCACCTCTTCCACCATGGTCGCTTATCTTTTGTGGATTGGTGTCGCTAGCCAGCTGTTCTTCAGTATCCCTTCCTGTTCAGGAGCACCAATGATCACCACCACCCCAACAGCCAAAACAGCAAGGGTCCTTCCGGCATCAGGCCTTGTGAAGGTACAGCTTCATGATCCCACCGACCCAGTTATGGAAGAAGTTGAAAAAATGGTGGAACAGCTTAAACTGGTAGCAGTTATAGCCGATCAGTGAGTGTTTAATTGTTTTAATTAATCCTGACTAATTGTTTAAATGATTAACTTAATCATTCGTTTGGATTTTTTAATTTCCAGAGTTGATCGTGATCGTCAGACAATTCCTCCCTTGAACTGCACCATAAACATACGCCCGGCCTCCTCAGCCCCTTCTTGGTCCTCTGGGGAATCACCTGATCTCTGGGACCAACTCCGGAATTTGCTTATCAACATGTCTATCTGGTCTATTACCA
>JAQFXM010005574.1:0-14695 GCA_034693345.1 Entomobrya multifasciata | reverse complement strand
GCCGGATGGACGGACGGACGGGATACAGTCAACCACACCAAAAACAATAGATACTCTCATCGAGTATCTAATAAAAGCACTGAAAAGTTAACTTTATGTGTAAATTTGTGTAACACGTAACTGCATCGCCCTCGTCTTCAGTAAAAACTACATTTTATGTTCCTGTTTGCGTCTCCATCCATTATCATAGTATAAAATGAATTTGTATTATTTACTTCAAGATATGCATGCGCGTGGATTTTTATTTAAAGGGAAAAACAAATATAAACCATTTGTTTATGATCGCGATGATATGTCTGATAAATGTCTGAGTTTCTACTTGAAGCACGCTTCCAAATGAACTAAATTAAGACAAAAAACTGTACGAACGAACGGTTTATGAAAACGTTATGATTATAAGCACGTACTGCAATAAACTATATCATCAAAATTGTTAGATAAGCTTGTGTAGCATCTTCTAAACTTGAGACTAAAATTTATTCAAGGTAAACAAGCTTTTTTCGACCAGTTAGTAGTTTGTATTGCTGAACCGTTACGCATCTTTTAGCTATGCTCATTAGAATAATCTATTAATCTGTGCTTTATGTTATCAAATCATCATCATGAAGTTTTCCGTGGAAAGGGTTAACCATTTGTCCTTACAAGGAGAGGTTTAGTTTACGATAGCTCAAAAGATTTTGCAAAGCAGAGTCTGAAGCCTGAACTGAACATCAAATGAAAATCATGAGCGTGGGAACGTCTTTTTGCACACATCTTGGTGTAAGCCTATTTGTACGTCTACAAAAAAAGGAACTTCGCACAACCGTTGTTAACCGTGGTACTGCAGTGCTTTACCTGTGATATGATTGATATGATAAGTTTATATGTGGCATTTGCAAAAATGTATTGAATGCGTGCATTATGAAAGTATGAATATGAGTACAATGTGTCACCAGTAAAGTGACCCTCTATCTTCTATTGATGATGATGAGCCTTAGCCTGAATGAATTTACACGAGCATTGTGAAACACAAGTTTTCCAAAGATCGGGAGATTTTATCAACAAAAACATGAATACTTAAAATGTGCCAATTTTGCCCTTTAGTTAGTTAAATTACAACTGCTCTTTTGAGTTTTGCTGCATGATATGTAATTCTCACTACCCAAGGATTTTCAAAATGTAACTACATATTCCATAGGGCACTAGCATCGACCACACAATTCGTAACAAGTTAGGAAGTAGGCTTATAGAATGAAGACATTATTTACTTAGTATGAAATCTGATGACTTAGTGTTAAACTTGTGCAAAGAAACGAAACAATTTGAAAGGTTAAATTGATAAGAAGGTTGGTCCAAGACAAACTATATAATTTTTTCAGTTATTTCAACGTAAATAGTACTTCTACTTCGAGATTTATTTCAAATTTCAGTTACAAATATCACAAAGAAACGAATGAAGAATTCGATAAAACTATTTTCATTGTAAGGCATTTTAGAGGAATCACATAATTTTGATCGTGTTTATGTTCAATAAACCCGCATCTATTCACATAAATTATCATTAACTTTACATAGTATAATGACACTCCGCGTGTCATTTAACATTTAAATAATTACTACTAGCACTGCGAAACGCTGGTATTGCTTATTGTTATAAAATGACAAAATAAGTATACATGTATAATAATAATAAAGCTGAATAGTTATAAAGACTAACGAACGACGATTACAAAATCCAACTTTTGATTTGGATTGAATGAAACTTAAGAAATTGTTAATTATAAGTTATAAATACACAGCACTGGTCTGGTGATATGAAAGCACGTATTTCTATTAATTACAAAATTAATACAAAAATACAGAATCAAAAATAATATTGAAAAGATGTTTCAACGCATGAAAGCTAACGCAGATAAAAATGTACTACACATGTAGTCTAGTCTAAAATACACGTTAGATTAAAGAACTTAATTTGTGTGACCGGAAAATTAGAACATAAAATCTGGACAAATATTAGCGTGTTGTGACCACTTCATCCGCTCTTGTGCCTTCTTCAACTGTGACCATTGTTCGGAACTTATCTGGTACAGATTTTTTTTGAGAGCGTTAGGAAGCACCTTTTTCCTCCAATGTTCCTTCAAACTTTGATGCGTCCGGCCAGGAAATAACTGAAATACATATATACACATAGAGGTTAAAAATATGACTAATAACTTCTACTAAAAATATCAATGTTCATTGACCAATTCAATTCAATACTTAAAACTGTGCAAAGTACGTACCCCTGATTCTTCCACTTGTTGCCACAACCTGTTTCCTTTAGTGTACAGAAAAGCCTTTTTTTCGCAAATCAAATTCAACATTTTTTGTCCCTCTTCTCTTGAAAAGGTTAGTTTGGGTCCTTTTCTCGTAGTCTCAGTAGAACCAGTGGAAGTCACCGACATATTGTCATCATCCATGTCGTTGCACGAAGCATCCGTTGAAAGCCATCCATCATCGTTGTCAAAGCCAATTTGAGCCTTCGCAATCGAGTTTGCAGATCTTGGCACGTGTGATTTTTTAGCCAATTTCTTTGACTTAACACTTGAGGGCCCAGCGACTGCTTTAGGAACTAATTTTGGACGTTTAAACATGTTGGTTTCACCTTCGGACAAACTGTAGTCGGAACTATCGTTATTGTTCTCGTTACCACTCAATATATCTTCGTCCTCACTTAGCCAACCATCGTGTCTACCTCGTGTTGCATTACCAGCAGAGTTCCCCGTCTTCGAATGTGAAGGAGACTTTTGCTTGGAACCGGACTTGGCGCAAGCAGGACCTGCAAATTCTCTTTGTGCCAGTTTCAGACGTTTCACTCTTGGAGGAGTTGCGCCAAGCACGGGATTCGGTGCAAGCTTTACCGGGGTTGGTTGATTAGCTGTGCTGTCATTAGATTCAAGAGATTCTGAAGATTCACTGTCTGCATCCTCTTCATTAATTGCCGAAGTTAAGTCCTTATCACATCTCCTTTTCCGTGGTGTTACAGTACGATTGAGTTGAACCAAAACCGCTTGATCAGTCCGATCACTTGGCTGTTTAGCTGGATCTGGGAGTTCTTCAGCACTATCCTTGAGACTGGCCAATAAATCTACTTCAGACCCCGGGTCAGGCGACGGCAAGCTTTGGCCTCGATGGACACGGCCTGGGCTTGGCTGATCATTGGGTTGAAATGCTTCTGCTGGTGGTAGTGATTTACTGGCTGCGTCCTGTGGAGATGCTGAATCGTCAGTACTCTTCTCAATTCCTGGGTTTCGCTTGCTCTGAAATGATGTAGGCGACTTTGTCGTGTCATTTCTGTTGCTACTTAATTCGTCGTCTTCAATAAACTTTTCAGCAGTGCCCATACTTTTCTTAGATGAATCACTTGTACACTGTTTCTGCTCTCCGCGTTCTCCGGATTTCTGTTCACGGTGAACAATTTGTGAGACATGAGCTGTTTGAACTGGGGGATTCGTCTTATTCGTTGTTTTCTTTTCCATCTTGTTCATCTCTTCGTAATGAGCCTTAAGGGGAGAGGAAGTGGCAATGTATTTAGCTATCACTTTTCTAGCAGTAGCCTTGCACGAGGGAGGTTTGTCCAAAGGAACTAAATCGGACCACTTCATTTGCTGCAGCAAGATTTGATTGGCATCGTAGGAGTTGTACTTTGAAGGCGTTAGTCTGTACTTGTTGAGGTCAGGAAGAGGTAACTTCTTTCTTGAACTTTCTATCGCGTCACCAACAAAGACACTGGAAAAAGTATCGTGAGGCAAAGCACAATTTTTGGTGGAATATTTCAGGTAATATCGTTCATCCAGCAGTGTCACAGCATATTCAGCATCAGCTTTTGAGGAAAAATCTCCCAACACATCTCCTCCACTTATCTGAAAAACATTAGATTGATCTGTTAGCTTGAAGCTTACATATTTTATTTATTTGGGAACGAAACATTATTCTTCTTCTTTTTTAATAAATAATAATAGTACCATAATCAAGTAATCCAAATCACTTTCAAAATCGTTCGGTATCAAAATAAATCTGCATTTGATCCGTACACCTGGGCTGTCAGCAGTTCCATCACCATCCGTAAGAAACCTGAAGGGCGTAGGGCAAGTTTTCACAGTGCCACCTTCTATTGATTCATCCATCTTATCGTCCACCTCCGCAATTTGACGATGAATACAACCTAATTGTTCTGCTAAGCATAAAGTAAATAATCACAAAGTTTATGATGAGAATGTGACTTTAAAATTTAAAAAACGTGTATCTATTTATCATTTATATCATAGTACTACACTGGTAAAACATCTGTAATTAAATATATAACTGACCTTGGCCTTGATCACAATTACGTTCTTCGACTTCTTTTCACTTAGCAAAATCACTCACTCCAAAATTACAAGGATTGCACTTCACTTAATTTGACTTCTGATTTCTCCCATAATCAGATGAAACGACCTTCAATTTTAATCCTAATTATAAACTTTTTAATCTTTTGCTATATTTTCATTATTTTCATGTGCTTATATAGCCAGCTTGATCCTGGCAGAATGCGTAAATGCAATACATACACACACATACAGCATATACACGCAACGCAAGCAAAGCAACGTCGATGTCAGGCGAAGCTTTGTGCAAGTGAAGCCAAAATGCAGTTTTCTTATCTGAAGAATTTTGCAAATTATGCAAATTAAGAGATTACAGTTGTAGGAGAAAGCAACTCTTTAAAATATGAACATTTATAGATTGCATCATTAAAATTAGCATGTTATTCCAAGCTTGAAACTGATTATATGCAAAATGCAAAATGTAAAAGTAGACTAGCGATTTCATTTTAACCTTTCCCGATGAAGTTACTTTAAAAGTACTAAAACGCTGACTGACTGATGAATGCTTTGGGGGAAAAACAAGCATGACTGACTGACATGATGTAAAGAAGTGAAGAAGAAGAAGCAATCATGAAATGATGGATGATGGATTAGTAGATTAGATACTAACGGCCCTTAACAACAGATAGAATTAATGGGTTTACTTGCAGTTTACTAAGCTTTATACTAATATATGTACGATGTACAAAAATATGACGAGAAAGTCGCTAGGATTTTACCTACGTTTTTGCTTAGGAGTGAAAGTTGAACGGATGCATTGTTCTCAAAATGGCGTACTTTTCGTTGATCCTCATTGTCGTTTTTGGTGGAGTTTACTGGCACGGACTTGTTGATGGAATAGAGACAATAGAACCCAAATGCAATCACAGTGATCACAGCGCCCCACTCTTTGACAATAACACGCTGAATGAGATTGATGAAATTCTGGACAAGCTATACAGCAATATCATTACGAACGTTTCATACGAAGCCGACTGTACATTTGGTGTCACTTTTCCAACGTAAGTCGGGAATCAGCTCATTAATTAAAAAAAATGTTTGAGTAAGTTTCTAAAACCCTGTGAATTGTACTAATTAGGATGAATGATACCGTAGAGTTTGCTGTGTTGCTGGAAGGCTTGGAAGTGCGTAGAAATCGGTATAAGCAAGGCTTATGGGGATACTGCGCCAAGGATGGAGCTGAAGCTTTGAAAGCAGACATGGAAAATCTCATCAACATGACGAAAGCAGCAAAGGAAAAGAACGAACCCTTTGGAATTTGCGATCGAGATGAGTTATTGTACTGTCACCCAAAACACAGAAAATGCCTGTGTCTCGTGGACAATAAAAACTTTCGCAATTACGCTTCCGAATGGTGGGACGACGAAGAGGAAAGGGATGAGCCGCACATTCACGTTGGAAAAAACTTTTGTGGTCTAATAATTGGAAGTGATTGTCCCAACGGAACTGACTCCAAATTCCAATGTCTTCCAATGTCAACTTGTAGATTAAAATCGAATAGATCTGTTGTTTGTAGTCCGTCGACGAATGAGATCGAGCATTTGAGGAAATTAGAAAATCAAAATGGTGACAATGAAACTTCCACGACCTCCACCTCCAAGACCTCTACGACCACCAGTCCTGCAGTTACAACAGAACAGGCCAAGGCTAGACGAAAAAGAAATGTTGCCGCTGATGGTCGATACCGATTTATACGGCATGATATTGGAAACATTCATTGTCAATGTTATGGATATACTGGAGGAAGTGCAACAGGCTCAAAATATATTGACAAGTTTAATGATAACATCATGTTTAAACAGATCATCAGTCAAAGTTTTTTCTTTTTCATGTTTTACATTTTTAATCTTTTTTAGTCTCTATTTGATTATTATTCTCCCGTGATAAAATATTTTAAACAAATAATTCGTTCTCTCTATATATTTTAGAAATAAAAGCGATTCATGATTCATTTCAGATTTAAAGTTTTGCAACATTCGTTTCTTTGCCATATTAATTTAAAATATTTAAGGGCATTACTTTCACCAATGATCCAACTATGCATCAAAATGATCAATGCAATAAAATGCTGTTGCAGCAACATTGCACTTCGCATTTGGGGCGACGAGAGACAAAGCCAGCATTGCAGATATACCCAGTAAAGTACTCTGAGAGAAAGCTGAGTAAAAAATCGATATTAGTCGTTCCGAGAAATTCGCTGCTTGTACATTTCAACATGCTGAACAAGTACTTACACTACAAATTCAACATACATTCTCTCAATAATTGTTTATTAAAACCAAAATAGCCTGTTTTACAATTGGCAACTTCCTATATTTAGTTTTGCTCTGCTGCTATAAAAACCCAAGTCACAAACACATATTCTTTTAGCCTTCTTCACTTTAAAACTCCCTTTTGAGTACCAATTTCTTACCCCAGTTTTTGTATACAAACATTGCACAGTGGTAAATAGTGATTGTGTTGTGAAGCCCGTGTCCAAAGCCTAGCTATTGGTTTGCTACATGTTTCAAGTCGAAGGTCGTGGCCGTTTTTAGAGGATAAAAGTAACAGTTTCTGAGAAGTGGTAAAAGTGAGTGCTGCTCGCTGGAGCCAGGGAATATCTTATTTCAGAAAGGAAATGAAGTTTGGTGCCAGCAAGTGTATTGCGTTGCTTTTGTGTGGGTGAAAGTGAAAGCGCATTTGCAAAAGGATTGCCTTACTGTTTGATTAAAAGTGTTGAAAAGTTGAAAATATAGTCATGAGCAATAAATTGATTTGTTAAAATGTAAAGGATAAAAAGACCAACATTCAAGTGTACGCAAGGAACGAGCTGTTTTTTACTCTAAAAGCTTGAAGCGTTTTCGGTGTAGTTAAATTTTGTACATGTAGTAGCATCAGGAAATTTCTACAAAATGAGCAGGAACGCTGCTGCGTCACCAACAACTTCAGAGGATGGTCCCGGCGCTAATATTGTGGAAGCATGTTCGTGGGATTTGACCATGGGTGCGGCAACCCACATGATTGGCAAGATTTTTCTGAGTATGTTTAAATCACAAAAGGGGATGTTTTTGCTTTGCACTCGAAATGTCAATCTGTCATTTTGTAATGATAATCGCACTTTGAAATTGTATTTTCTAATAGGAACTACAAGTAGCTCTTCCCACGACACACCTGAGGCAATAGACCATGTAGGCATTATCTGTTTCAACCGTTTGTACGAGTATGGCCATTCAGGAGTAAAGAAAAGCAATGTAAGGATTTGACTTTAGGATTTTTACTGAAATTTTGTACTAGATCAAGAAATTTTCTTGTACATTTTACCAATATTTTTAAATTACTTGTTAAAATCCTTCGAATTTGTTTAAACGTTCAAGTTATAAGCTTAGGCATGATGACGGTGGCATGATACATTATGCTTGTAAATGCATGAATTTTATTTTTCTAATTTTGATTTTATCACTTGAAAATACCGTGTCATGCTATTCAGCATGTCGCTTTATATTCCATCAGATACCCAGAAATGGGGACGACCCCCACCCATCTTATCCTGGATGCAAGCTGAGAAAACGGGAATACATAGGCAGAACGATGAAGACGAGAGAAGATTTTATGGAATGGTTGGTCAATGTGAAATATGGAGAGTATAGGTACTGATGTCTCGCCTTCTTAAATATCTTCAAAATATGCTAATTGCTGTAGAAGATAAATCTATTAAAGTGTTATCTGTGAATAGAGCATCGAATTACGACATGATCCACCACAATTGCTTGGATTTTGCCAGAGCGGCTTGTATTTTTCTCCAGGTTCCTCCAAATCCAAATTGGGAAAAGATCAGCAACTGGGCAAAAAACAAGTAAATAAAAAACGCTATCAATTAGATCTTCATAATGGCTTAAGTTGGCAATAGAGAAATTTATGTGGAATTTTATTTTATTATTACAAAAGTCAAAAACTTGCTGGGCTATTCACAAGAGGTCAACCGCAGGGCCCTGGACCTTATCAGGCCCCAGATGATTCAAGTGGTAGGCGACAAGGTAGATCTTTGCGGCATTTGGGTAGATCAATGACCATTCCCGAGGAGTCCACAATTGACGATGAGTCTCCCCCAATGGACTACGAAACTGCAGTGTCCAGCTCTCCAAGGCGCAGAAGACTATCATCCATGAATCCTCCAATCTGTGCCTCGAGTCGCAGTCACAGTAGATTTTCCTTCAGGTCGAGGTCAGCATCGCTGGAAACACTGCCTCCAACGTACGAGGAAGCTATAACAATGTCACGTGGGGGGCGTCGTGAGTCGATTTTATCAGCAGCTCCAAGTTATGAGACATGTTTAAAGACGAGTGCTTCTAATGATAACACTTAAGCTGTAAAATGTTAAGGGCAAAAAGTTGGTTGTCTGTTTTGCAATCTTGAAATTTTTTAATGTTACCAAATTACTATACGAGAAAGTGGCGCAAGTCTACATTATGTTTAATTGTAAGAGGGATTTTATCTCTCATGTAAAACATAATATACATACATAGTATATCCACATGACTTACATGCACCTCAGCAACTTTCATATTTTCTCTACCTTTTTTAAAGATTTAATTTTAACGTATTTAAAACTTCTGTTGATTTTTTTACATACAAATATACATACAAGATGTGTTTCATGTTTTTGTACAATTTATTATGCAAGATAATGTTGCATATACCTGCATTGTTGTAAATTGTAACAAGTAATGATGTAATGTTTGAGGCTAATTTTAGAAAATAAGGAAAAATGGAAAAGACAGATTCCAGAAATTATGCTAAATAAATACCTCCGTGCTTCTAGGCAAAATGAAATAGACTCGCTGTTACAAAGTGCTGCTGGCAAGCGCTGCCATATAATTTTAAATGTTACGAAATCGGGATTGACCGGCCATGATTTTACAAGAAGGCAAAAAGAGGTTATTGTTAAGATTTTTATAGTATTGCAGTGAATCGGGTACGATGGCCAATTTCTGGCATCTTTCTTTCATGCACAATGTTAACCCTTATGCAGTGAAAATATTTTATACTGTTTTACTTTCTAAAACATTTATGAGCTTTTTAAACATAAGTTTTAGAATTTCATACTTAATTTTGTCGAATTCTCGATAATTGCTTGTATGAAAAATTACTTTAATCAATTCGGTAGTGAACTAATAATTGCGAACAATCACTAACACAATACAAACATATATAGTCGTAAAAATGCATGCGAAAGATTTCATACCTCCATAAATTAATGCAACACTCAATTCAAAAGTATTATTTTTATTAGTGATCCATTTACAGAATTTAAATTTAAGCATCGTTGTTTAATCTCTTAATCGTTTGTGTTATATGCATTTTTTGTAGAGATTTAAATTATTCGCAAAGAATTTTCGGTTTTATACTGAACAATAACCAACTACTTAAATGACTAAATTATTATGAGAAATCACCACAATTGTACTTATATAACTATCGTATTGTATTAATTAATGCAACATTAAGCTAAATGCAGCTTGAATAATGATACAAAGAATTCATGTAGATAAGTAGTACCTGACTTTCGAGAGATTTCATTAAAAAGTTATGACGTTTCGAGATGATTTTTCTGTTACAATTTAATCAATTTTCATTTCATTGTTTTAACAATTTGCTGGAAGGACTTCACTACTAAATCAATCCATCCTCTGAAAAATGCAACTGAAGTATAAAAATCTACTGTCCTATTAACCCCGTCATATAGACTTACCCTCTCATCAAATGGAATGCTGTAGCTCACTACCCCAATTAGTACTGGCCTTTGTCCCGACCCATTAGTATTATTAACAAAGGTAATTAAAGGTCCACCGCTATCCCCTCTACCCGTATTTACTTCCAATTTGCTCCCGTTTTTTGTTAAAGTGCATATAGTCGAATCAAAAACGTGAAGATACTTTGAATACCTTGTAATTAGTGACCTGGGTGCACCAAACTGGGACAAATCTCTTTCGTTGCAAAATGAACGATTTTGAATTTCTAAAAGTTTGGACGACTGAAGTACATGGGGACCCATGGGCTCTTCTGTGGAGTAGTTATTACTGTTACCTTCTGTAAATCTATCACCCCAACCACTCAACAAAGCTGAGTGACCTTCAAAGCTGTCCCCGGATTTGGCTACTTCTACAGGCTTGATATGATCAAAATATTTTATACTTTCGTTTAGCCGTAGTACAGCTATATCGTTTATGAGAAGGCTATGATCGTAGCCATAATGGAAGACCACTGACTCCACGTCGTAACGAAATGATCGGGGCACAGTGTTATCCTGGTCACCAAATATTCCCATTTCTTCGTCGTCTTCTTTGCACTTATCTGTATCACCTACCACCACCATAATACTACTTATGTTTAGCATTCCGTCCATCTTCGAGCTGCAACATGAAGTGTCATATTTTTTTGAAAAATCCAACAGTCATGTTTTAACTGTAATTATTTTTTGCTAACCTTCCAAAAAAACAATGAGCAGCACTCAGTACATGTCTATGATCCAAAATTGATCCTCCACAAAAATGGGTTCCTTCAGTATCCGAACAGTTTTGATAAATGTCTGTGTCATTTTCCATTGTTAGTTCTTCCATTGATGTCACTGAATCATCAGAGTCCGATGATGTGTCTTCATCTGAATCTGTCATTGGTTGCGGCTTAATCCTCAAACTGACCTGCCACGGAACTGTTGAAATGAGCGTATTCACGCCATTTACAATGGAAGGGGATTTCCAATCAGTTGTACTATATGACAAACAGTATACATAGCCATTATATTACAGTATGATTGATCTTATGTGGAATTGGGTACAGGTAAAAAATGCAGACTTACGGGTATTCCGAGTCAAAAGTTCTAAATGATTTTCCATCTTCATCAGTGAAGGACACCACTGGCCCTGAACTATCCACATGTCTGGGAAATATTGCTGGTTTACCCGTTTTTATCAAGACTTTAGTTGGGGTTTGGGCTATAACTGTAGGCACTGCTGTGATAGGACTTGGGTAATATACAGAGCGCTTCTCAATGCTTGATTGTTTTGTAACCAGTGTATCTTGGTCAGATATGTGCAACAAAAACAATTAATTAAATTTTTATTGCTTCTTAACTCTTTCTTCTTATTGCCCGTAAAAACTGAAAATTTACCTGTAATTTTGATTATCTGTGCAATGCGAACATGAAAGCGGTATTTTGGACTTGACATGAGGGCAATAATGGAAAGCGTTCCGAAGTTTCTTGTCTGTCGGCTGTCCATGTCAATAAGTACTGATGAATGAATAAAGTATATAAATGAAAATTAATCAATAATTTAAAAATTAGTTTGCTAAAACCTTATATTCGTAAAAATTAATTGGGATAGATTACCCCCATATCCTGTTAAATTTCCACATCGTGCTGGAGGCGACCATGTATTGAATCCTCTGATAAACATCAAATCAGCCTCACAGCTTGCCGTATTTTCGCCTCCGCCATCAAATGACAAACCATCCATTTCAGCTCGCAGGAAATCAATTCTCCAAACAAGAAGAAATATTCGTATAAACTTAATTGCTACATTTTCTTACAATAAAAAAATATTGCTTTCATGTCAGTTTACCTAATGGCTTGCGTGTCATTTCGTATTCTGACTTTAAAATCACATAACAAGTCACCTCCTGCAAATTCAGGGAAACTGGGGGATTGGAAGAATAATACCTTTTGAAGATCTGATTTCTTGTCACCACACGAGCCAGTTGCAGATACCAATGCTGTAAAAAATACAAATATGCATATAATTTCTCATGAAGTTGCCATTGAATATAAAGGTACTCCTCTTTATATTCAATGTGAAGTTGCAAGTTGCAAGGTGAATGCAATTTTTGCAATGCAAAGTAATTGTAGCCTTTTACTGAAAATTTTAAATTGTATGGTTAAAAGATACATGTCATGTCATCCTGCAAAATTATTACTTACGATCACAACAAACAAGGTTTTTGGTACAATATCCAATAACTTTCCCTCCACGCAACTGGCATTTTGAAACGTCCTTTGTGCAGTAGCCAGAACATTTCATTCCTATTTTAAAATATCACAGATAACTTAGTTTTCACACACATTTCTCTTCCCAAACCAATTTCAGCTTTTTCTAGTAATATTTTATTAATTGATGAGAAACCGACCTAGACCAGAAACATGATGATGACCTGCTATGAGTAATTCAAAACTGAAACACCACAGAAGAACTTTAAGGCTGATGGAAGTGGGACATTGTCCCATAGTATAATTGTGTGGCTTCCTTGAGGCTCTTTTTAAGGTAGAAATCTCGCCATTCCCAAACCAACCTTCAACTTCAACCTTTCTTCGTCGTTCGCAACCACGCCGTCCTTTCTTCTACCTTAATTAAATTTTCTTTTAAAACTGAAAACCATTTCCATTAAACTCTTAATTACTGGCAACGTTTCAGGTAAGAGAGTATTCAGATAAAAGGGAAAAATTTCTAATTATGGAATCAAGAGCGGTTTAGTTTTTTTTAAACTGCTATATCTCACGCATGCACACTGACTGTAATGCATAAAATAAAAAATCTAGAGTGCAAACTGTTTTCACTTCCTTCTGACTTGCAATAAAAATAAAATGTGCATATAAAACACAACACTATATGAATTGGCCATGTAACACTTTAAAATTATTCAAAATTGACACATTTAAAAAATGTCACTGAGAATAAAATGACCAATTTCCGGAACTAGACTGCTGCGTGCGTGTATGAGCAATGTCCACTAATTGGTATGGCTTTTTTCGGGAATTTAAAAGTATTGTGTATGGTCTAAAATGCTATGATGATGACCAAAATGTGAAATAAAAATTAATGGTTGTTTTCATGTTTGTATACATTTTGAATTGATAGAGCCGAAACAAAAAAAAAATCCATTAAAACATAACGTTGATGATGATCATGCACTTAATAGTTGGCCAAGAGTATTAACAAAGAATAGTGACCCTGTACTCTTTGCAGGTCACTCACTAATCAAATCAGTGTTACGTCTAACTGTTACGTTACAACTGAATAATTGAAAAAAGATAAAAATTGCTTATGGCTTGCACTGTAATATTTTATTGTCTAGAATTTAAAACGGCTATCCCTCACTCCATATTATTCCTTTACCAAATTGTGGTTGGAATTAGTAGAGAGTATTAGTATTTTATATCATTTTAAACAAAAGCCTAAAATTCAAGTGGAAAAATGTTTACGTTGAGTAACAGGTAAAATACATAATATTTAAAGCTGAAAAGAGATGAATTGAGTAACAGTTTGCAGTTGGGGATGTAGTATCAGCAAACCACACTTTTTATGAATCTCCAGCTTTAATAGTTTTTTAGTCTTTGTTGTAGTATTACAACCAGTACTAGCAATTCACGTTAATAGATAAATCTAATTCTACCTAATCATAAATCATCGACCCATTTCCGGTCAACACTGCTAACCTAGAGCCGGCTTCCATAAAACATGCTTAGGTATTTCAATTTTTTATTAGAAATATAGCGTGTTTTCATCTCTCATACATTTGTGCCCATGCATGTTGGTTTACTGCTCACAAAATTAATAGATTTTTTTTTTGTTTTATATGCAACGCAACACTGGCCCATTTTCCTTTTGTTGTTTTTTACGTACGATCAAGCGACTTAGCCATACAACTAATCTCCATTAAAACGAATTCTACATATTTCATGCTTTAATGACTTCATTTTAAAGTTGTATGTACTTGTCTTTTTTGAAGCCACTGGACTTATTGTTAGATACATGCATAGAGCAATAAACCTTTTATGCATCCATTCATCACTTCAATTGCAAAAATATACAAACAACAACAAAAAAAGCTTCATTGCACAACAAGTTGAATGTTAAATACATCTCTTATTGTTCAGAAGCATAGAGAGATGCATATCATGAACACAAAATTACATTCAACAATGCCAAGTATCATCAAGCTAGAGAAGTAGACAGAAGATCAAGTCAAGTCTTTCCAAATAATCCACGGTTCAGTAATTTATGATAAAGTGGACTGTATTTTGTGATATATGCGTCATGAAATTTGTATATGCAATCAGTATAAAAGCATGATGATTTAAATTTGATGAGATGGATGGATAAAGATTACATCACCTTTTCATTACCAAAACGTATTTCAATCACTGCCAAAGAACACAACGACTTCCGGTAAAGGTAAGTTTATAACATGCATCGGAATTCTGCTCTTGTACTTACATCCAACATCACAATGTTTACATTTTAGACGGGAATCATGATTAATGATTTACATATAGTTTT
>JAQFXM010005573.1:0-14695 GCA_034693345.1 Entomobrya multifasciata | reverse complement strand
TTAACATGCATGCAAAAAATAAATGAAATCGGTGACATCGAAAATTTCGATGGCTGGTCGACATAAAAAATGCACAAAAGCAAAGTTATTTTAAATGTATCAAAGTTTCTTACCCTTTCCTTTAACTTCTTTGAAAAGAATGGTCTAATTATCCCATAGATAAATGTCAGGTAGAATGGAACGTTTATGAAGTAAACTCCTTTGAACATCAATGGGCATGCGTACTGTGAACCAAAGTGGTAAAATGTAACTGTACTCTTTACACAAATGCACATAATGATGTAATGTGCAGGAAACACCAAATAAACTTTAATTTTAGTGGAAGAACTATATGCATTATGCATTAATGCACATGTGTAAATTACCCAGAAAATATTCAATATTCGTAACATTGCGTGTAAAGTATAATACTTTGCGTGACTCATTCCCATTCCTTCGCAGTTCTGAATATATACAACTCCGTTATTCAGGGCATCTGCGTCTAAAAGTAGTTTCTCGGAAATGTAAACTGCAGCGTTGGTGAGATCGCTCAGGGTATACTTAGCGGGATCCCATTTACCTGTTGATTAAGCACGAATTTTTTTTTATGAAAGAAAACTTTCTAAACTTAAGATTTTTCAGGCTTTTAAAACGAAAAACCTACGTCCATAACAGCACAAAACTCTACGACCCTGACTGTCTGTGTTTTTCAAGATGCCCCAAAGCCCAATCTCCAGAAATTCTCCCATGAAAATTGGGCATCCAACGCTAAATACTTCAGGATATTCATCACACCGAACTTCGGCTTTTCGTTTTAACTACAATTCGATTAATTTAATTGTTAATAAAATAAATATATATTTATTTATGTATACTATAAATGGCAGATATCCAACTTCAGTAAAAAAAAAACACTTACAGTTTCCCATGCATGTTCAGGACGGCACTTTCTACCCTTGAAGTATATTAATAGTGTCGCGTCATCCGATCCAGCTTTGCTCAAAAAATCACGCACTTTCTCACTTCCCTTGTTACTGGCAAGGAATTCTTTGAAATTGAAATATACACTTCTGTATACAATATTTTGGCACCAAAGCTGTTTTTGACGAAATGACAGCGACTTAACTTACCCTTATTCAGCATACGCATTTTCTTCAAGCCATTCTGCTCCAAAACTGTCAATTTGAATTTCTGTTCTTTCTCCATGTTTTTTTCTGAACTTTAAATCTCCCGAAAATGATTCAAAAATGTAACATTACGAACAAATTTCATCCACATATATGCAATAAGGTGCATTCGCCTGCAAAATTAAAATGGCATTGACACTGGCAGACTCACACTCTCAGACTGGCAACTGAACCTTTACCTCTCACCTAGCACATTTCTCATAATTATTATTTTTACTTTCTTTGTGATATGTTTCTTCGGTACAATTAATTTATCTGATATATCTTGCTATCTACACTATGTTTTAAAATAAAAATTTAGCACCACCCAGGAATCAGATGAGTGAATGTCGTAATATTATTCAACTTAACTTGTTTTAAGCAAACTTTCTCACGCTAATTGTGGTGGTGTGGTGTCTGAGTTTGAATCTGGACTAAGCAAAGATTAAACACAGCTCCCATAAAAAATCTCCAGGTTTCGGAGAAAAATCTTAATGCGGGGATACGCTTCAGTCCTTCGCAAAAAATACTTATGAAAAGATTGCGAAAAATCTTCACGTTTATTAAAGAAATCCAAGCTGAAACATGCAGAATTTTATGTCAATTCGCGTCAGTTTAACTATTTTTGTTTCGACATGACATAGCTAAATATCGCATTTACATTTTCTTAAACCTATATTATTTTGATCTGGAAAAATAACAATGAAGTGCTAGAATACTAAAACATAATTAATGTGGGTAGTAAAATTATATTAAGGTATATATCTTCTATTTTCGCCTATGTGTTGAGTATCACTCTAAGTTTTGGCTTGTAATAAACAAGTTTTATATAATCATGTGAACTATTTGCATGCACCTTTCACGCTTCGTTAAACGTGGTGGTCTTAGGCATTCTTTTTCGAATAAAAAATAATTCAAATAGCTAATATAGCTGCTTTCCTGTCCATTGTTTAGCATGTAATATCTTGTTGCATCACTTATAAAAAGACGAAATGAGCGACAAGCCGGATGAGCTGACTGGAACTAACCATCGCAATGATCATGTAGTATGACCATGACCAGTGTGGGCAAACCATGTATTGCGCAATTTCTTTGCATGATATAATGATTTTTACCGGTCATCCTGTCTTTTTTTTTAGAGAGGATCAATTTTATGGCTGAAATATTTTAGGGGATTATTTACAGAGATAAATGGCTCTAAAGAGTTAAGAAGTTATAAATTGAAGATATAAACTCTATTTTAAGCTACATTTTTTCTGTATTTGCATGTCTACAGTTGTCCAGAAGTAATTACGTGGACAATTATGGACATGAATTGGCTTTCCAAAGATATTTTAATTAAACGCATTGACTAATTGTAAGGCATACTTTAAAAATAAGTATTTATTTTCAAATAAAAACAGGATGGATTGTCTTCATCAACTACTTGAGACAGGGAAGTCGATGCAGTAAATAATTATGAAAACTTGTCACGAAAAGTATGAAATGGGCATCAAATTTGTTGTGTAACTGCAATATATGCGCAGAATAGAGAACCATACAACAACAACACGCGGTACAACTTCGTATTTACTATTTACATTCAAAATTAATAACAGAGTTAAACCAGAGCTTCCGAAATTTAGGAAAATCGTGACATTTATTGCAGGAAAACAAAACAATTCAAACAAGTTTTTTATTTAATTTTAAGGACATGACAATTTTTACCTAAGTAAACATTCTTTTTTGCTCGTCTTATAATTCTACTCGTTTATTCTCCAGCAAACGTATTTTTATTAAGCCACTTTTGAAATTCAAAAAGATAAACTTTTCACGACATATATGTAATCGTAAGAGCTTCTTTTATTTTATAAGAGAGTAACCTTTATGCAAAAACTCCAAAGCCTACGTGCGTTAAAGTATTTATTTCCAAGATTTAACGAGTAATTTTGCTTCACTTTTGCTATCATTTTCTTGTTATCGAAGAACAAGATTCGAGGCGTTTATATAGCAGAAGTGTTCATTTCAATTGAGAAATTCACTTACACAGAGACCAAGATCAAGACCATGACCTTGAAAATGAAAATCATACATTTCAGAAGTCAATGTTCAATATTTTTCTACTCAACTAAATGTATTATAAATTAGCCAGTATTATTGAAAACGTAAAACATGGTTATCTTGAATGATTTGATAACACTAACATATTTTATATCAAGTGAAGTTGATAGTTAAAATGAAACGCAGTCAAAGTTGAAAGATCATGTCGCTTATCGCGAGCATTGCTCCACAGAACACAGAACACACTTCAACAAAGGCAAACAAGACATTTAACTGGTTCGTTCGGCAACCTTTGAAGATCGTATAATTCAAATTAAACTGTTTTGTGAAACATTAACTCTACGATTTTTAAGTTTAATATGAGTTATAAATATAATTACTACGGGGTTTATTCATGAAATACTGATGTACTATATATAAACTTTGATTGAAATTGTTTCGAACTGATTGATGTGATATCAAATATGAACTGACAGATGTACAATTCACAGCACAAACACTGTACTATAGTTTGTCCGCAGTCATGGTCATTCGGACATTACCTTTCCAAACAATCTAATTCCACTTGTCAGACTGGTTTTTTTTCTTCAAAATAATACTCGCCATCACTTTCTCGCGTGGTCTTGTGTTTTTAGAAAACAAGGTTGTGTGTAGGAATATCCGCTACAGTGATTTCTATTAATTAAAGAGGTTATGAAATAAAATGAGTCTGCTGCTACATCATCAGATCATCACCTTCTGAGAGGGTAATGGCTTTTCTCTGGGATGATAAATGCAACCAATATAAAATAATATATTTTACACATATTTTTAGCGAGACATTTCAGAAAGAATAAGAACGGAAATTGTGACAGGGTAGGGATCATTAATATCAGATCTCAAGTATAAAATTCATACCATGATAAAATAAAATAATAAAATAAAATATGTGGAGTCTGATACATGGTTGTATGTCTAAGTCTAAGTCATTAAGTCTAAAGTAGTTTATCCCACGAAAGGGTAGCTTCTCAATCAAGCAGAAGCAGCTTAATTTAAAAAAGGTTGTCAATCCATGTTTGAAAACTTTGAAAGCATGAAGTCAACAATAATCCTAAGCAGTGCAATGGTGTCATAACAAAACCGAATTTTAGATTTAAATATGAAATATAAACAAAGCATCAAATATCTATGAACTATATTAAATCTATGTATATTTTTCATGCGGCGAGTGTTTTTTTGCTTTTCGAAAGAAATAACTCGAACTTACAAAAGCTTGAAGTTCACTTTTCAAGCACAAAATTCTCTTTTGTAACGTTATGGTCGTTACTTTTATGCTCGTTAATGAAACTAATCATCATGAATGAACAAAAATAATACTGATTTTTTGCCCAAATATGTTGTCCTAGCTTAGAGATAGCTCCAAGATACTTTTTTTCCCAACCATGCAATAATTACAAACTTCAGATCTTGTATCATTCGATGATTATGACCTTGAAGAAAGGGGTATGTACTAAACATTTTTGTCTCATACCTTATCAGTTCTGAAGTTTGTAATCAATAAATCATGATGAATTGTTAGCAAACATACATATGTATCCATGCTATATTCAGTGTGCATTCCTATTTTAAGTATATTGTGTTACTAAATGATCGATTTAGGATATTTGTTGATTTTTTCCAAATGCGTCGTAGTTATAAGTGTAGGTTTCGGTTGACAATTCAGAAGTTTTGAAGCTTATTTGATTTTTTATTCGAGAGGAATAAATCGAATAAATTTCGAAAGTTTGAGTTAACCATTTTATCTTGCATACTTCAAGCCCATCACAACTTCACAGAATTCCGTCTTATTTTCAAAGCTGCAGAAATTATTCAGTTTTATTCAAACTTAAACGAAAATACATAAATTCAAATACATTCATCATCATCATTCATGCATTCAACTTTTCTTAAATACGCTCATTGTGTCATTAGACACTTCCATTCTGTTACGTGTCCTGTTTACTCAAAACCTTCATTGCAATTCCAGTAATACTATTAAGTATAAATGATTCAGTTTTCCTGAGAATGTCGTTTTCTTTCTCAGACGTACTCAAATTTCATTTTCAATGCCCTTTCGCTTCCAGAATCTGAAATTCAAATTTGTTCTATAAATTCCCGAATCTCATTTTCAATATTTTACTTGTAACTGTTATCTAACGGTTGCATGATTGCATGTGCCAATATCAATTCGGACGGAACTATTTGGATGGATAAACATGTATAGATTTCGTTTCGATTCCGAAAGTACAATGCATAATAAATCAAATTCGTCCGTTTATTTTTGCTTCGTCAAAATGTCTCATTCTTCTATGAAATCTTACTTTGCGTAACTTTTTATTTACGGCATTTCTAAGGAGTTAGTGGTAAAGCTCACTCATGTACGTGCCTTTTGAATTTAAGAGAGCCTACAAAAGTCTGGGAAAAATGCCCGAAAAAATGTTTTTTTCTTCAAAACGTCTATAGATTTACACAATATTGTAAAACGCTGTGTATAACTTCACTACTTTACTTTACTTACTGAAACAATTACTTTAAAATTGTATTGCATCAACTCATTGCCATTTGGAGAAAACAAAAAAAAATCACAATCAAACCTTGCGATACATGTCAAACTAAACATTAGTAATTTTACTGTATTGTAATGTCTACACTCTACACACACAGCAATTTTACATGGAAAAATTAAAATTAATGTAACTGCAAGTACATGGCAAGCACTGAAGCGCATGGAACTTTAAAAAACGTGAAATGTAAAACGATATTTTGTATGAATTTTTCAAGGATATTCCACTTCATTGCGTCATGCAATGCAACGTCAGGGCGTATAGTGTGTGAATACGGAGTATCATTGTCATCATAACAGCCATAGACCTCAATGTACATATGACATACATCTTCGTCCTCTCTGTCTGATCTTTTTAGTATGCAAATAGTCAACAGGCCGAAATCTTGCCAATATGTCCTTGTCTATCGTTGTTCATTATTGCGTTTGTCTCGTTGGTTGAATTAGGCACCATCGTGCTTAGACGCCATGCGTGTCTCATCCGTCTACTTCCTTTCTACACTTTCTTCTAAACCTAAAATGTATATGCTGCATAGATGTTATTAAGAACACGTGTCAGACTTCTTAGACTGAAACGTTTGTTTATATACTTCGAATCCGAAGCACGACTCCTAGAATAAAATGAGAAATGAAAGTAGACAAACTTTCTCAACGATCATGATCAACATCTTTTCGAAGAAATGATAACATAAATTAAAAGAACCCGAACCGGATAAACTTAAAATACATATATCTGGAATGCATGTGTGTGAACATGTATGCAGAAGGCTCTACTGACCTGACTTGACTATTTATTTGTATTTTGGAACTGGAAATTTGATATCACAGAAAATCCTTTGAAAAGTATTCCATTATGCTTAATATGCAACCTGCTTTTACCACTCCTCCTTTTTTCGTTCATGTATAATATGCTGGTTTCTTTTCAAGGTACGTGCTTCAGCTTTCTTATGTTATATTTTGAAACCTCAAGGCTCAACAGAAAACAGCAAGCACTACAAGTTAAGCTGAATAAAAGTTTTAGAATGAACACAAGCCTTTCTTTGTTTTTTGCCCTTCTCCAAGTTCATGGAAAATTCTTTCATAATGTGCACACAGTACGAGTACACACGCTGTAGCAAACCAAAGAAATCGGAGAAAAGTATAATGTCCGCTGGTACCATTTCCATGGGGCTTTTCTTTCTCTAAACCTGTTAGTTTTGTATCATGCCATACCATTTACACCTGTGCAACTCTGTCACTTTCTCATTGTTTATGAGTAACATTCTTAGCTTTTAAAATTACCATTTTTATTGTCTCATGTGTGGCTATTCAAGAAAAGGAAAACGGGTATGGGACTATTTGTTCTAGAGACATCAAAGTAAGTTTAGAAAAACGACCCACAGATGTTACCATAAAATTCCGATTTAACATGATAGTTTCGTTAATATGTCCAACCAGTCCACCCCTTCCCACGCAATGATAGTATAGCACATCGTATGAACAATGCAAAAAAATGATAAATTCTTGCGACCAGGTGTAGGTGTACATGTCTCATTTTGTTATTGCTCAGTAAAAACTAAATTCGTTTAGTCTTTTAGTACAAAATCAAGAAAGTCTCTGTATTTGTGGCATTCCCTTCAAACAATCATTTTTTCATTTCAGTTTTCCTGCATTGATTATTCGATTGGGCGAGCCAATAAGCGACTTTGAGACTTTTTGTGCATGCATGTGAATTAATTACATATTTTCGTTACTGAATTATCACTTTATTTTTACAAATTTTCTAAACCTTAAGAAGGTAAACATTTTAAAGGATTACCATCATCTGCTCTTTGCTGATCAAACAAAGATTTTCTCTTGTTTGTACATTACTTAAACCTATATTAATATTGCATATTTGTAAAGTATATGATGTACACACCGTAAAATAGAACACTAAATAGAGGTTATATCAAACAGCTCATCTCGTCTGTTTTTAAATTTGGGTCGCACTACCATTTATCGTAGCTGTCTGGCACACACACACACGACATTGGCTACGTACGTTTGTACGCATTTAACATAACAAAATGTCTATATGTTTTTATCATGGCCTTTCGCCTTTTCAAATATTTTCCATGGAATATGGAAGGCTCCCTTGAGCACTGTCATTTTCCTTTCCGCTGTTGTCTCGCGCACTTAAGAAAACTTATGGCACTTTTGAGGTTTCGCAAAAAGCATTTGTTTTATCTCCGTTTTCATTTTGCCACCAATGTTTTGCCTCCTCTCTACCGCCACTTCTACAAGCCAAGAGCCAAGCCAGTTCGACTTTCGACACTGCGAAACATTTGCGTACATTTACCCTACCAATATTACAAGAAAGAAGTTACCAACAATTTCTTTGCCATATGAAAATGCACAAAACTAAGAGAAAGGAAGCCATCCCACATCTTGCATACCACCACGAAGCAAATAATTTCAGGGCCCACATTTATTTTAAAGATAATTTTAACAGTGGCTTGGCTGGTACGAAGTACGAGCGGAGAAAGTGAATGGAGGAAAGTAAGAAGCTACTAAACAAAACACAAGCAAAACTTTCATCGTTTTTTCATATTAATAACTTTACTTTTGCTTGCAATTCTTGGCCCTGTCATTATTCTTTCTCTGTTCAGAATGCAAAAGATATTGTAGGAAAACGCTCTTTTGCAATCACAATCTATCAACATAGGAGCAGTTTGCATAAATAATAGAATGAAAACCAGGCCATGATGATACATTATAGTTTCATTTTCTCCTTGTTTTTGTTTTCCTACCACTCACCATAAATAGTTTCTTGTTCGAAGAATTATATTCCCAGTGGTACATGGGAAGAAGTTGACCTGCTGTGTTGTCTTCTAAATACATTTCACTGAAAGTTTAGCTTGTTGACTGGGAAAGGAATGTGCGAATATTTATGCATATAAAATTCTCCCTAAAATATTCACTAATATTTTGTTCTATACAATTAGTTACCTAAAATCTGGTCATCTTCATCTTAACCTGTTCACATTGTTAAATGTATATATTCACAATATATACGCAAACCCTAATGTGAAAGTGATAACAATGATAACATTTTCTGTTAGCGGTACATTAAATGTACCGCCGACCGCCGGTAATACTTCAGTGAATACTATGATATGCCATATCGTACCTTTCCAAAGTAGGCTTTCAAGTTTTCGTGGGTGGATTTAGCTACATTATCAAAATATGAAAATTCTTAAGTTTTTGGGAGTACCATTTTGCAAATGAAATGGAGTCACCCAATTGGAAACAATGCACATCTTTTAGCTTAAATTTGGCACTAAATATTCTCCGTTTGATAGATAAAACATGAACTCATACAAACAGTAAGACTAGATAGCAGACCACTCTATTAATTGAAAATAGTGTGTAGTTTTGCATCTGAAAGTAGCAAGACAAGTTTTGATTATGAGCGTAATCCCTCAGTATGATTTTTACAACTTTAAACAGTATATATCTGAAAATAAAGTTGTGTTTCATTTTCTAATGCTAGTGGCAGCTTACCCCTTCTTATGTAATCCATACCGAGCAACAAAACACGCGGCCGAAATCCTACCTATTAAGCTTGTCACACATGGGTAACGAGGGAGGGTATAGTGATAATGGTGGTTAGGTTGATGTTGGTAAGTAGTGGGCTGAAGCCGGAGTGCCATTTGCGTGTGTTTTTGTTCACCAAACGGGGAGAAAGCAAGATGGGAAATTCTGTATTTACAACAGCAGTTGTTGAAGTACACAGTATAAAAAGCCGAGTTTCTCCCTCTCCGACCTCAGTTTTCCTTCAGCTTCCAGCCAGCCATACGCCGTCAGCTGCGTATTCTCCACGAAAAAAGAAAATGCTCTGAAAGAAAGCAGCAGTAAATGTGTTCGATTTAACACTAGAGTGGAAACAAAAGAGAGAGAGTGTAGAAGACTTTAAATAGTCCAAAAAAGGGTTTAGTGACAAAATCAGATTTTTCTGGCTTATGCTGCCAGTTTCTCTATTCTTCTTTTCTAAATCAACTTTATTTGCATTGTAGACCGAATCTTGCCGCCTCTTCATTTTCCTTTGAGCTCTTTTTATTTCTCCTTTTCTATCGTAAAATTTCTGAAAAGCTGAATTCAGTAAAGATATCTACTGTTTATGCAGTTTCATTTCTAGTTGATTTTTCACATTCCTACACTCTGCTGGGGAAAGTTTCCTGACAAGAATGCAATCAGGCAACAAAACACTCAATTCATTGGTTGGCAGCTTCTTCGTGTTATTATTACAACATGTAATTACAACATGCTGCAAGGACATCAAAAAAGCATATACCCAATAAAACGTGCAACAATCTTTTCCTTGTGTACATAACACAACAGAAAAATAAACTGATCAATTTTCATGAAACCGTGTCACTCCGAAAACTTTCACCGAAAAAAAGCTGCCACCTAACCGTTAACTCTCCCTTACAAAATACTTTTTTCTTGTTATTGTGCAGAACACCCAACGGGTTCTATTGACTTTTACTCTACATAAAAATAAAAATAACCACACACACACAGAACACCGACACTGACAACTATGCTTGTCACCAGTTGAGAAAATGTGAAAAGTTGAGGTTACTATACTATTAAGAACGGTTCTAGTTTCGTGGTAAATATCATAGTACCAGTTCTCTTGTGCTATCATCATCACCATCTTAAGCAAATACTAAGAACAGCGAAAAAACAGCAGATACTCTATTGACTTTCATTGCGTTACTTGTATCATCACCATCATCATCATGCTTGCAACATTGCAAACTCAATATTGTTGCTGCTTCTGAGGTTTTGACAAGCAATAACAGCAGTAACACCATCAAATTTTCTTTCTCAGTCGTGGTTACACCCGAGACTTGTGACTCACACCACATCACCACCAACAGTAATATTACAAACCAAGCAAAATAGCAACAAGACAATAATATCACGCACAAACGATCCTATAAAAATTGTCATTGAAAGAATTCAACCCAAACACGACCCACAAGAAAAGAAAAAAACTTGCAATTTTCTTGGTTCCTCTGGGCAAGACACACACTTAAAAAGTTGATGTTGTATGTTTTTGTGGTATAAGAAGACATGTGAATGACGATACAAATGAGTATAAAAACAAAAATTGACGCAAGTACATTTAAAGAGTGATTTTCTGTCTTCTCGGTTTCTTTCGATAAAAAAATCAAGCTAGTTTTTAGTGATTCCCACGCGATAAAAAATGGGACATTTTTTTCCGTGATAGTCCAACAAAAAATATAAGAGTAAGCCTTTTAGTTGCATCCCTATTTTTTATCATTCTTATCATCATCGTTTTCTTGTGATGAAAGATGAACATGTTAGAGTAGCTTTTTTATAAGTTGTCAGCGCTATAACTTGGAGCAATGGCAAGTACCACTATTACGACAGAAACTTTCGTTTTGTTGAGATAGGCAAGAAAAGAGAAAAAGAGAGATAAGTCGATAAGATATCATCATCCAACTGCTTCTCGTCTACTGCAAATAAAGGGCAGAAGAATTGTAACTTAGAACACTTTTTAGGTACTATAAACTCTCCTTGCTGATATCTTCAACAATAGTGTAATATTACCAAAGAAAATACTGACACACCACCACCACCGCAGTAAACCAAACAAGAAATGTTGCGGGTGTAATAATGACTCTTTCTCAAAGAAGACGATGATAATAATAATCATAAGAGTAATGTCTGTAATAATAATGTCATGTTGGTGGAAATAGCTTCATCGCAATCGTAGCCGACTAGAAGACGACAACAAAAGAACAAGAAAAACATGCTTATGCTACTGCACCACCATCATCATCATCGCAAATTTTACTTATCATCATAGTAGACTTGACTTGCACAGAAAAAAACACACAAATATTACTTCTACGGTGAAAAAGTGAAAGCAAAACGCATGCAACACTACTATCGTCAAAATCATTGCCCTTCTCGTCTAGATTTTTTTTTGTTATCTTTCTTTATTCTCTGTGCATATAAAATACAATATGTCAGGGTTTTTTCTTTTGAGTTTTTAGAGCTACTTGCTGAGTGTGTGTAAATGACTTTCACGGTGAAGATAGCTGATATAATAATCATCATCATTTTAGCCGTCTTCATACTCTCACCCGGCTCGGCGCTCTTTACTTTGCTGTCTCATTCGCAAAAATTTCTAACCAACTTGTCAAGCCCAAGTCAAGACCAAAAGTATACTAAACGAATTCCCTCTTCTACATATTTCTCTGTGAAATAACCACTGAACAAGAAAGTAGAACAATAAGAAGCGCAGAAAAAGAAAGTAAAGAGAAACCAAGATAGTTTTTCCCTATACAAATTTGCTCTGTCGCTCATTCTGACTCTTCAACGAGAGAGTTGAGAATCATTCCAGTGTTTTTCTGATTTTTTCCCTCTCTCAGTTATTTTTTTTTGGTTTTGCTGTGTGTAGTAAACGTGTCTATACATAATGTAAAAACATCTTTCCATGTAGTGTATATAGTCGTAAAAAAGAAGATAACATTTTTCTTTCCTTGCAGTTCTTACCAGACAAAATTTTCACACGATACTTATTACATTCACTAAAGTCGTGGATCTACCCACCACCAGGATATAAATATTCAGATTTTCGCTATATTGTCTCGTTGAATCATTTTAGTCGTAGTTTTTGCAACTTCGACGAGCCTCCAAATATAAGCATCAAACGTATATGAGTTTGTATGCCAACTTGACTGTGTGCGCGTTACTTCTTGTTCTGCGGGGAGATGCCGTGTTTCATCTCATTTTTTGCAAGTGTCATCCTTTCGGCTCTCGTTTTCCTCTCGTGCATCACTTCCGCAGTAAATCCAGGTACGTGTTTAAACTTCCTTACGATCATATATTTTCATTTGCGTATTTATGTCATAATAAAATGAAACCATCATGTCACGCGTAATAATGATGGATGTTTTCATAAAATAAATGAATTATATTGAATACGCATGAATAAGATAAATAAGTTTTTTGTGCATAAATATTTAGATAGTCCGCTGTAATGATGTTTGGAAATTTCACATGTCATGAATATAGTGACGGCGACATTTTTTTTATAAGTATAATATAAATACTGGTGATTGAGAAATGGTACCTAACTTAAAGGAATTTGAGATTACAGATTGTCCATGCACTTCTCCATTAAAAAATCAATGAGATGTTTAAAAGAAAATTCAACTTAATGCCGTTTTTCTCAAGTTTGTATAAAAATTCATCATTTAACTTGTGCGTCTCAATATTATCAAGTTTTTTTGCCAACTATTAGCATTAGCGAAAAGTAAGTCGAAGTGAAAGAGTTGAGTTACATCACAGCAAAAAATGAACTTTCAGTAACAAGGGAGTAATGCTTTCAAACTCAACTACGCAATACGTAAAGTAAGAACTTTACAATAGTTTTATGTAAGCATACATACACAACCAAACGGGCTTTGTTCGATATGTGAGACATTCCAACTTTATACATTGCATTCTTGTCACTTCCTCTTAGGCCTTTCTTTTGTAAAGTACACAAACTACATTTTTCGTACAGTTACAGTAACAGCTGCGTGAAATTTAATATTTGCATTGAAACTTCCGTGTTGGATGAATGAAGTCAAAACTCAGAAGTCACAAAAATACAAAAGACATAATACAATCCCATAAAAATGTAGCATAAAGTTGTAATGGGAAGCAGAAGCAAGTATTATGAAATAAAAATGCAACCATATTGTTGGCATTACCATTGATGTTGTTGATGGTAATGTTAAGAAATTCGATGGCACAATATATACAGTTTATGTAACCTGCCTGATTCTATTAACAACTTTTTTTGCATATTCTTTTAGCAGATCGATATCTTTAAAAACTTTCGTACGTAAGGGATGTATAGTTAATACGGTACAAAAAACAGCTGAGGCTTGAAGGCATATGAAAAAGAAAAGAATGAAGGGAAAAGTAATTTCTGAAAAGAAAGTTTAGCCACATAAACACACGGACTTAAGATAAACAGATTGTTGGACATGAAAATCAAGAGTTTTACTAGGAAGCATAAAAATCCCTTTGAATGGCTATGAAAGTCGTGATAAGACACAAAGGGGTAGGGACATGCGCATTTAACAGAACGAAGTGAAGACTTAGACATATATGCCGTATGCATGTATGGTGAGAAAACTTATCTGAGAAAATAATAGTAGTATCCGCAAAAATGAACTTTGATGGAGCAATGCTCAGATATCAACAGTTTGAAAAATCCATGAAATATCTACATAGATCATCGATAAAACATCAATGTGGCACCATAATTGTAAGGTATACAACTTTGGATGTCAAATAATTTAGTAAATTTTTAGTAAGTGTATTTTTGTTCATAAATTCAACTTTCATAATTCATAAATCCCGTTGGACTTGAATAATTTTACGAGTAAAAATGAACCAACTGAACACTTCGCATGTGTGTGGGTGCAGAATCAGTACTAATTCCTGATCCATGATTGCTTTCTCCCTATGCAAAGCTACTTCATTTTGGTACAGCAGTAATGAAATCAAATCACAATACCAAGTAGGACTTGTTTTGTATACTTAGTGCATAAATCTTGCAACTTTAATGTCACTTCATACAATTAAAAGTTCATTCGGAATTTATGATTATGATAACATTTAAAGTATGATTATGAAAATACAACATAGTCATTATAAATCTTGATGAAATGTTTTTGACCGTGTTATGTGTACAACATGTAATTGAACTAACTTTCCCTGGCCTTTGCTTTTCATGAAAATTGTAGTCCATCCTTCTGACATATGCGGACAGTTTAATGAGTTTTAACACGACAAATGGTATGCAGTATTTTACTTAAATTGAACAAACTGCTGCAACACTTAACAATTGGGATTTGACCAAAACTGCGAT
>JAQFXM010005572.1:0-14698 GCA_034693345.1 Entomobrya multifasciata | reverse complement strand
CTTTACAAAACTGGGGAATAAAAGAATTTTTTAAAATTTAGCCCAAAAAAGGCCCTTAACGCAAGTGGTCCTTTAAATTGAAAGATACAACGCACGCCCACTACGTAGACCTTGCCAACTAAATGCTAAGAATAAAATTTGAAATTGAAATTGAAAAAAACCTGTAATTTGGTGATCAACTCATGAAAGCCATTGTGTATTTCGATTTTCTCCATGTTATTTCTGATCCTTAAACCTTCTAAAATTTCTTGTTCTGTCTGTCCAACCGATCCAGCTAAGAGCATAGCCAGTCCAATATGAATACTTACGGGAGAAATCATGAAATTTTTGTTTGCATACGACTTGTGTTCATCCTCAGGTTCGCCATTCCCAGGATTCAGTAATGCCTAAGTTTTTAACACAAAACATGAAACATGAGGATTGTAGATTTTTTATAAAAATCAAGCCAATTTTTTATTCACACTATATTTAAACTTTATACTTTACTTTGTATAAATCCTCTGCAAATGAATTTCCAGATTCAGCTATCTCTTGAATTTCTAACGATGTATTATTGCATTTGTCGCTAAAAGATGCATTTACGTTGATGAGTAAAAGTATTAAAACAGAAGCTAGTTTTATTCTGAAAATGTAATTTACAACCGAAACATTTAATAGGTTATACATGTTTCCGTTTTCCTTTTCTTAATCTTTTAATGGAATATATTGTAAATATAGTAAAACTATAAATTGCACTACAATAAATTAAAATTTAAGAACCTTTCACAATGCAGTGCAAGATTTTTATTTATCATCGAAGACTTACTGTAACTATACCCGAATTTTCATTCTCATTACTTTAAATAGGGAACAAAAGTAAAGCCAAATTTTTGCATCAAAATGTTAAGCGAGGAACACACCTACTGCGTTTTTAGTGCGTCCGTAGAAAAAACGCTCTGCGCATGGCGTTCCTTGAGACACATTACTCTGCGTAGAAAAACCTGCGGAGCCGATTTTATCTGCAGCGTCAAAAAATACGCATGCGCAAAGCGGGCGCTGAGACACACTTGTAACCTTGCGTAGACAGATTTTGTCTGCTGCAGACAATTTGAGCACCCAACTCATACTTTTTTAAGTTGGATTTTTTTAACTTTTTGTGCGGATGACAAGCCAAAAAAGCATTCGTCTGGTAATTTTTGTGTTGTTTTCAGATTTAAAAAAAACGGTGAGTTCATTAATGTTTAAAATATTTAAAAAGTTTCAAGTGATTAAAAAATCTATTTGAGTCGTCATTTTGATTTAATTATTTTCTAGATGCCTGGTGAAGACACTCAAAGTGAAGAGGGATCATCGGAGGAAATAGAGACGCTCATTGAAAAAGTTCGAGAGCATCCTGTCATCTATGATCCCACTCTTCCTGACTACAAGAATTCGGGGCGGAAGGACCTTTTATGGCTTAATGTTGCATCGGAAGTTAATAAAGACGGTATGATTACATTTATAATTAATAATGTATTTATATTTCAAATCCTGTCATGTGGAACGACAACTGATTACCTTTGCAAACTTATTTGTAGTTTCATGGTGCAAAGCCAAGTGGAGATATTTGCGGGATAACTACAAGAGGAAAAAGACGCAGTTAAAGGGTAAAAGTGGTGATGCGGCAAAGAAAATTAAGAGATGGGTTTGGTTTCATCAGCTGACTTTCCTTGATGCTCATACTGAAGATAATAGGTAATTACTGCTGCCATTAAAGTTTTGTATAATATGTAACTTATTTTGATAACTATTGTAATTATGTACATTCTGAATGCAGAACAACGGGAAATATGGATCTTGATGAGTCAGTTAATGACGAGGATGAAGGTGGAACTATGGAGCAAGAAGATGACGCCATACAAAGCACATCGGCTCCTGAGGCTAGCCATGGCGTTCCTGCGAAGCGAAGGAAGAAGGAGACCAGCGATACAAGTGACGTTGATAAGGCTTTAATTGACTACCTTAGTTCCTCCAAGAAAACTGAAGACGCTCACTATTATTTTGCGATGTCTATTGCGGAAAAATTGCGTGGGATGCCTACAGCCAAAGCAGCATTCGCTAGAATGAAGATTGAGCAGGTGCTGTATGAAGCTGAGTTTACGTCTTCAATTGTCATTGACCCATCTGATCATGATTATGATTAGTTGTGAAATTAATGTGAAATGAAATAAATCAGTGGTTATCTCTTTTACATCTTAAAACGTTTTATTCAAACAGACAGTCCGTGTATAAATCCTTTTTATAACTTAAGCTACATTGTTTAACCCTGCCGCGATAAACTGAAAATCAACTGAGCCTTCATTTAAGAAATAATTAGCTAGCTGATCTCGCATCTCTTTGGCTGCTCTAGAATGCATATTAGAACTGATTTTCGTAATTTGACGGAAACCACATTGTACATGCTCTTGAATATTGACCTCTGAGAGACGAGTACCTTTCTGTTCATTGTACATTTCCTCGGTTCTCAAGAAATTGTGAAGGGCTATTGCAGCTTTCACAAATACTTGGGCTTTCGTTGGCGAGGCATGAATAGGCTTCCGCAAAATTCGAAATCGACCGCTCAATATTCCAAATGCATTTTCAATTGTTCTTCGCGCTCTCGATAGTCGGTAGTTAAAAATCCTTCTTGAAGTATTTAAATCTTTTCCAGGATAGGGACGCATCATATAGCACCGTAGTGGAAATGCTTCATCTGCTACAAATGTCATTGGAAGTTTAATCGTTGAGTTCGGCAGCTCCTTTGCTTCGCCAAGCCCAGCTTTGCCTGGAAACATATTCCATTATTTTTGTTATAAATAGTCGTTTTACACTCAAAATTATTCACTTGTGATAAAAGTACAATGTTATTACCTTCTGACAGTAGCTTTCCCAATGGAGATGCTGCAAAAACCCCACCATCACTTTGTCTTCCATATGCTCCAATGTCGATTGTTGTAAACCTATAGTCAGCATCGCAAGTAGCCATGAGTACTAAGCTGAATGTCCCTTTGTAATTAAAGTACTGTGACCCTGAGTTACTTGGAGCAATGAGTTGTACGTGCTTCCCATCTATCGCGCCAACACAATTTGGGAACTGCCATTTATCATAGAACTCTTTCGCTATGTCATCCCATTCCTCGGGCTTGGTCGGGGCCTGCAAAAATTATCCAATTGATTTTACTGGAAGTGAAATGGTTTTGTTGTCACATAAATATTTCAATGTTGTACCTTAACATAGTCATCAACAAGTACTTTCCAGATTGCCTCGGAGGTTTCCAATACAACCTTTCGGACAGACGATACTCCGGCCGAGTAGCTTGTAGCAATGCTCCGCATGAGGTCCCCTGAAGCTAAATGTCTGAGAAAAAGAAATCATGTCAATTAAATTCTTTATAATATATAAGTTTTGTCATACCTCAGAGTAACAAATAGGCGAAACAATGGTGACAAGGCTTTTCGAAACTTGGTATCCTGCTTCTCTATTATAGGCTTCACTTTTATTAGTAGTCGGTCGAATTGTTCTGGAGTCAATCTTGTGTACTCTTGGAATCTCTCTGGATAATTGTCATGCATGTCTTGAATTTTCAGGTGCTCGCCACTGTTTTGGCGATTTAGATTAAGTGGATGGACCCACATACGTTTTTGCTTTCTTTTTTGCTGTCTTCTAATGGCACATAAAACAACTGGATCCATTTTGTAGATTAATCGCAATTAGTTAAATGATTTTCAATAATAAAAAATCACAAGTAGCAATGATATGAATGGGTTTTACGTAATGACAGAAAATGCAAAAGTAAACATAGGAGACCAATGATCAGTGAAGTTCATCAGCTGATTGAAGTGCGTATTCGTTACGCTCCGCTTTGCGTAGCGTATGATGTCACCGTATTGGTTTTTAGATGTGTCTCAAAATCTGCAATACGCTGCTGACGCCATATTTTTTCCGTCGTATGCTGCGTATTGCGTATTTTTAAATAAAAAACGCTTAGGTGTGTTTCCAGCTTTGCTACGTATCATTATCAAATAGAAATCTAAATTTTCATGTACAGCAACTACAAAATACATTTTATTCATTTTCATATAAGATAGTAAAAATGTATTGTTCACTGGACCATTATTGAGATGTAAATTTTGATATTACAGAACGATCTTGTCAAGGTCGTCTCGCCTCGTTGGCTAACAGGATGATGATAAGGCTTTAAAAGATTTGCTACAAGAGCCGGCAGTTTTTTTTGCATAAAACATTACAGTGTAAATACACTTGATTATGGCTTGAAAAAGGTATTAAAGTTTACCACGTGCATGGATTAACATAACTACACATGTTTGCTTGTGGCGAATTAAAAATAGTACACGATTAATGTATGAATGTTAGTTAGCACGAGAATCTTTGCATGTGCGTCGAAATTATCGTTACGTAATGAGTAACTACGTAACTACAACAACTCTATCTAGTGTTGGATAAAGTACCATGATTGTGGACGACTACCCGGAACTACAGAACATCAGATGCGCAGAAGTTATCTTTTATGTCTTGGCTGAGGATGTAATTAAATTTGTCATGGAGTGAACATTCAAATTATTTTGCAGTGACAAGGAGGAGTTCTTAAAACCAGCCCTTTAATTTTAAGTACATGAATTTGGTTGACCATAAATGGGAAATTGTTTTCGTAACAGAAGTATCCAGTTTCGAAAATACTCGAAGAATACATGCTAATTATGATTATGAACTAACAAGACATGACATGGTTCTCGATTTATTATGTGTCTGATGACATATTAATTTTCTATAGTCCAGTTTACTTATTGAAAATAGAGTGGTACAATTTGTTAAATTATTTAAGGACATTTTGTGCTTTTGTTTTTAAGGTTTTGGGTATGAGCGAAATCACAAGGGAAATGGGTGAAAAAGGGGTAATGTAATGTGAAGAAGTGACAATTATCTTAATAAGTACATGTACATACCTACGTACGCACGTGGTATATTGGAAATAGGAAGTAACTCCATAACTAAACTTAATTAAGTACTAAAATAATTTTCAGCAAATCAAAAAGCAGTGCAAACCTTTTCGTAATACGTATAATTGGAAATATAAACAAGCATTGAAAGGAAAGTATTTCTGAATTAAATGTTGTGTTGTAACGGTGACATTTGCTTTTCTTTTTTACGAAATAACTTCTCGTTTATTTGCGTAGCTTGTAAAAATGGGTTTGAGAAGTGCTTTTATCAAATCATTTTATGAACACTCAAAAGGAGGAGAGCTGTCTGACAACATTTATTCCTACTTTTAAACTTAAATTTGTTCACATAAAATGATAAATTAATTATGTACATATATCAAAGAATGATATAATAAATGTCTTTTTATACCTATCTTATAAGAAAGCCCAAAGCGCAGCAAATCAACATAATTCTGATGTCAGATATGATATTGTTCATTCTGACGACTCACTCGTTTCCTGTTAGACCTCAACTTTACTTTCAATCCATACAAAATGATCGAAAAACATCTCTGTTATTTCAAAACAATTTGTCGATACTGCGGATCATTGAAAAGCATTGTCGTTACTTGGGAGAAGGACAAAAGGGGTTTAATCTTAGTAAAAGAATTTAGGAAAGAAAATCTTCTCTGGAAAATTCAATTTTCTATCTATATTCTATTTACAATCCTAGTAGCTGTACAGAGCGAATTGTTTCTAGAAAATTCTGGAGTTACCTTTACCCAACGTTTGATCAGCAGATTTGGAATAACTTGTCATTTTGCTTTTCAGATTTTCATGCTAATTTGTTACCAAAACTCATCCTTAATTTGTGCATACGTAAATGGCTTATTAAAATTTGAGCATAAGTTTCACCTGCAGCTAAAAGAAGTAAAAAAGCATAACAAAAAGAAAGTACTTGAGGTACTGAATTTGGCATTTGCATATGGCTACCTTGGAACAATTTCCATGCTGCCTGTCGCCTTCGTGTATGGTCTGCACTGGTTCAATCCATGTAGTCCTTCATTGGCTGGATACAAGGTTTTGAAAGAATGTGGAAATCGTGAAGAAATACCAGTTTTAAAAGGAACTGGAGAGATATTTCTAAAAATTCTGGTGTTTCTGGTAAACCACTGGTTTTGGGCAGTTGGGTCAAGTATGTGTCTATTTCTGTTGAGTGGAATACTAATTCTTTGCTCTTTCAGTTTCCGTGAATACATTCAGCTCTTTCAGTACACTTGCGTGACAAAACAATCAAACAGGATGCAAAATGAGCTGAGGACAGCGGTGATCTACAGAAGCATACAATATTTGGCAAGCTTGATGAACGAAATTCAGCAATATATTTTGCTAATTGTAATCATTGGACTTATATTTGGCCAATCCAGCTCCACTACTTTGATGACCATGCTATCAACTGGAAAAGAGAGCTCAATGAATGTATTGATCTTCTTTGTAATAATGATGGAGTGCATAGTAGCAACCATGGTGGTATTCGGAGGAATGTCAATCACATTCTTGGAGTCACAAAAATGTTTCCAAGAATTACAAAACGACTTAGTGGAGAGATATAAGATGAAGAATAATAGAGAGCAAATATCATGGTCTCCGTTGGAGTTCAAGTGGAGGAAACGATTCTATAAGTCTTGTAGCTTAATTTCGTTTCGATTCGGATCTCTCAACTTTGTAGACCAAATGACGCCGCTGAACTGTGTGGACTTTGCGAATGGAATGACTGTACAGCTTTTACTGCTAGGGAGAAACTGACAACATGGTCAAAGAACTTGAAAAACCGTTAAAATTATATTTAAGCTATTTCAAAATGTATACATAGTTTTATAAATTCATTTCATTATGATATTCCCTCTTGTATCAATTTTTTTTGTTTTTGGTGATGTCCGAGTTAAAAAAATGTAAGCAAGTTGATTTCATATTCCTTCGAAAACAAATAATATGAACAATTTTTCGATTAAAATTTGCCTACCAAAATTGATGATTTTGCCCAATGTACACAAAATATAGAAGAGGAAATGACATATGGCCACCAAAAATGACGTATCGAATGGACATAAATGTAAGACGATACTGTTTTTGACAGTCAGTTAATAAATAAGGCAAACGGTGGTTGCTGATTCAGACTATTTTAATTTGCAGTATTTTAAATTTAGACTTCACTAGCTACTAGATGTACATATAAATATATGTAGTTAAAATGTAAAAACATTAAGTGTATACAAAAATAAAAGTATTAACATTTAAATGATCATAGTGGGTTTGTATGGGGTACTATGAGAAGTTGATTTTTTGCTTTACAATTACTTATCTTTCATAATTCCTGTTACTTCATTCTTTACAACCTATAAAAGTAATTTGTTCGCCTGTAATAATGTAAGGTTATATGATGTAAGTCATTGCATATGTCAAATTGTGCGTCTTTAGTTAAAACCTAATAGATCTTCTTCCTTGTGTGTTACGCCAAAAACTCAAATTAAATATAAGTTCCCAACGTGAAGAATGAGAGTGAAAGCAAAAATTTAATTCTTAGTTGCATAAGTAGACAATTGCTACTGTTTCACATGACCCATCTTACCCACTCTCCATGTATACTCATATCCATAAACACATTTGGCAACGACCATTTACACAAACGAAATATTTGAACCCCACATAACACATCTTTCCCCCCATCTTTCCCTTTGCAAATCAATCCTCCTCCCAATTCTCTATCACAAAGTGACCCCCCTGAGTACTTTTCCACTCCACACAATATGTCTTCACTGGTCTTGGTATCCCTTTCACCCATTACCATTCTTTCCAATCTCTTTCGGCATACCTCTTGGTCCAAAATGTGGTAATCCCTTATTAACAACTTTCCTCCGAGACGCATACTTCTTGGGAAAGCCAATTCCTTACCTTCCTCAAACATCTCCCCCTCAAATGGCAATCTAGGAAGCTCATTATCACTTATTGTAGTCTTTCCTCGTAACTTGATAACAGCCAAGTTATTCGAGTAAAAGTTATCGGTTATGAGTACACGTTGTGCTTGCTTTTCAACATTTACAGGATCACCCACCATATCAAAACCTTCGAGTACAGTTACATTAGTAACTTCATAGGTTTGGATATCATTTTTGGTTACCGTTAGGTCATTGATCCCATAATGCACTAGAAGTTCAGAATGAAGTGTGCCGTCTGCATTGACAACACACGAAGCCGTCGTAACAACAACATCCTGATTGACAAGTGTCCCTCCACAGGGTTTTTCCGTTTCCGAGGTAATGTGAACCTGATGAACATAAGTTCTCTTGGAAACTGGTTGCCCGTACAAATAAGGCTTGTAAATGGTAGCCTCATCTTGATTTCCAGCTCGCTTTTTAATCCAGCCGTGAAAATAGCTTATCTTTGCATGGATACTAGGAATGCAACTATCTTCGTCTTGATTTTTTAAACACTTTTCATCATTTCCACCGTAAGAGGTGATACCACAGAGAAGAGCACGTCCATTTAAACCCCGACAAACTGCAGGACCACCAGAGTCTCCAGCACCAACAACAGGGCTCCACTTTTCGTTCAGAAAACCACCCATGCACAGAAATTGATCTTGATATTTTTCATAGAGCAGAAGAGGTCCACGCTTGTCGTATTTCGGGTCATGCCCAAAGCATTCTTGTCCAGTACGAAGTAAAAAGTTGGCTTTAAGAAGGTGGACTGAGGGGTGAAGTGTGTCTGTAGTACCCCATCCAGTGACCACTGCATGGTCTGCATAATCTTCATGGAAAATTAAGAAATGAACTTAAAATGAACTGCTTAAGTTATTAAAAGTCACAAGAAAAAAATTACCAAATGGCTCAAAATCTTTTGGAGCAATTCCAATAGCCTTCACATGAGGTCCAAACTCAATATCTCGATCCAGTTTCAACAAAGCAATGTCATACAAAACCAAATCTTCCGAGTGGTTCTTAAACAACCTGCTATGCAGCTGGTGAGGAATAACTTGAATCACCTCGTATACATATCTTTGATCTTCATTCTCCGCCGAGTTGGATCCAATAATAACCTTCATAAACCCCACAGGATAGGGAAGATGCGTAATTGGGCTCACAACACAATGGGCAGCGGTTATAATAAATCTTTTATTGTAAATTGTCCCTCCACATTCAATAGGTAACCGTAATTTAACCATGTGCGGGAATTCATTGTGTTCTGCACCAAGTGTTGCAGTTATCTTTCCTTCTTTTGAGTTTTTTGGACAGCAAAGGCTAGTATAGCTTGGTTTTTTATCATATTCGATGGTGCAACGCTCCCTCAGAATTTCGTCATAAGGATGAGGTCTCTGGTCAATGTAACGAGTTTGGCAATGAATGTCATCAGGGGAAGAAGAACAAGATGACATGGTGCATGAGAGCGCTCTTTGTTTTTGTTTATCAGCTAAAGTAAAATTAATTAGTTAATCAAGATGACATTTAGAAATGTTTACTAATATTTTTAGTAGTCATGTTTATTTCGAACCGTCAGGTCCGTTGGAAGTACAACACAACATTCTGGACAGTCCATTTGCCATAACGTCTTTATAAATCTCCATCAGATCTCCACGGTAATCCTGACAAGAATGATTTGTTCCAGGGTCCCATGGACTTTTTGAGCATGAAGTATTAACGATGCTTATCACTACAACCACAACCTAATATTTTAGATCTAACTTTCTGACCAATTTATGCCTACAGATTTTTAAAAAATTACCCATAGTTATCGTCAACAAGGATTTCAAGTCGCCCATTTCCGTTTGTGATTTTAGTTTTCCAGAGGTACTTTTCGCTAAAATCTAGCATTTTTATTGCTATTAGATACTGGTTTCGAATTATATGATAAATTCTGGATGTGAACGAACTATTTTTGTGTTACATTTACTACTTTAGTAGCAATGTGAAAAATGTTCATATATTAGTACGTCCTAAATCCGACTGGCAATTCGTACTATCTAATTATTGTTACCGGAAGTAGTAAAATATTATCAGTTATTGTCTTGAAATAAAAGAGTATGCATAAGAACTCATTCAGTTTTAGTCATAAACAGACCGTTACATTTCATAACGGTTTTATTTTATTGTGCCACATTGCCATTGAACTGAGCTGTTGTTGGCTTGTACATTATTATGAATTAGAACTCTACATTGAAAGGGTAATCCTTGGAATGCGTCAAGATGAGCTCCAAATTAATTCTACCAGATGGTCCTTTATCCAAGCTCTCCACCAATTTAATATCAGCTTCCGTCAAGGTGAAATCAAACACATTAAAGTTATCGATAATTCGGCTCTTGGTAACACTCTTTGGAATGGTGATGATACCCTTTTGAAGCTATCAAGATAAGATTCGAGGATAAGATAAGCAAGATATTTTATGTAATTTGTTTTTGAAAGGATTACGAAAGCTATGAAAATGTTTTACGCACCAGCCATCTCAAAATAACATGGTTGGCTCCCTTTCCATACTTCTTTCCAATTTCCAAAAGTATAGGTTCCTCTAGAAGCTTTGGGTCTCCAGGCTTAGCAGTGGGATGGGAAGGAGAACCGAATGGGCTGTATGCGCAAATTGTAATTCCTTTGCTAGCACAATAGTCAACCATTTTCTTTTGTGTAAAGTATGGATGCATTTCAATCTGAATCAAATGAACAGTAAAAGTTTACAATTTACTATTATGTTAAGCTACTATGAAACAAATTTGCTTTAAATTCAATATTAACCTGATGATTTGCTGGTGGAATAGTAGCTGTCTTCAAAATGTGCTCAATTTGACTCTTGTTAAAGTTGGAAATTCCAATGGATTTGGTAAGACCAAGTTTCACCAGCTCTTCCATTGATTTCCAAGTGTCAGCCAAATCGGTTTCATTGTCTGCCAAAACTTTGCCATCCTTACCCTTTGGAAATAATTCATCGCCGACTCGTTGGATTCCTGTAGGCCAATGAATAAGGTAGAGGTCAAGGTACTTCAGACCAAGTTTACTGAGAGTATGCTTGATAGCTGGAAGGACAAGATCGGGACGATGGGCGTTGTCCCAAAGTTTGCTGACAACGAACAAATCTTCACGTTTCACAGTTCCATCGTCAAGTTTGGCTTTAATGCCTGCCCCAACTTCATTTTCATTTTCGTACACGTGAGCACAGTCAATATGGCGATAGCCGGCTGCAATGGCAGTGGCCACAGAAGTTTCTACTTCACCTGGTTTGGACTGTATCAAAAAATGAGGTTATTTGAATGATTCTAGAAATTTGGTTTCAACCTAAATTTGCCAGAATTTTTTTTACCTGCCATGTTCCAAAACCCAACTGGGGCATCAGATACCCACTGTTTAATTTCACGCTAGGACTTTGCTTAGCAGACATGATTGAATGAAATTTGTGTTGGGAAGGAAGGTTTAAGAAAGAGATTGTATCTTTTTTGTTAGCCGGTGCAATGTGAACTGGTCACAAGTTAAGTTAAACCTTTTATAGAAAAAGGGATTGCACTTGGTAATTTTCCGGGATGTCTGTGAATTGACATTTTTGTTATCTGACATGTTTATGTCGAAGTTGGTTAAAAGTACTTAATGACTCTTTTAGTGTATCACGTGCCTCCATATCACGTGTCAGGAGAATAAAAGTCAAGTGAAGCAATAAATTAATTTTAGTATAAGCCCGACATAAAATCTTATTTCATTCAAGCATTGTAAACTTTTGGAAAAATAAAATTAAGGAAAGTCCTATTACTTCTATCGCCAAAAAATACAAAATGTGGGCATGTGGGCATCGTTGAACTACAGTTACGATTAGAGCAACTTTTTATCTCAGACTGTTTTATCATAACAACTTTTATCGCTAACTTTCAGTAACAAACAAAATTGAGTGCAAGCCCAGTAAAGTCAACACTTCATTTTATGATGGTGTGGATGTGGAACATTCGGTGGAAATTCGTTAGCACTGCATTGCATAATATTACAACGCATATCATATCATATCTACCTAATAAAATGCCATAACCTTTGGTGAATATTAGTGGGTCACCCATAACTACAGTTTATGATTATGAGCATAATAAGGAATAAATATTTGGGTGAATTCATGTATTGCGAATTCTCATGATGAGCATCAAATTATCTTAGAAACCACAGCATAAGCATTTATTATTTATGAGTTGATAAGAAGATTTGTCAAGGGTTATAGACTACAAACGCTGCATAGTTCTTATGGGTTTGATGAATTAGATGTAATCTTAAATTAAGGCAACAACAAAAAAAGAGTAGCAACTTTGTTAATTGTTCCTAATTTTCTTGAGCCAATAAACACCAAGATCGTCGACTGCCTTATCAAGTTTTTCTAAAAGAAGCAGAAAATTTTTAATAATCAAACCAGCAAGGTTCTCATACCATTTATTTGCATGGTACTTAAAACTGCATTTGCATTCGGAGTAAATAACTTTATTTCTAAAACCTTTAAAGGAACACTCTCCAACGAAAACTGCCGTTGTGCATAAAAGAATGGTCATGCATAACATCAACACATTCCCAACTGTGTCTAAAGACATTGGTTCTATTTTCCCATCATTCTGCCCCCGCATTTTTAAATCTTGGTTTAGATAGCCTGTTACGCTATATTGCGAGTTTAGATACTGTGGTCGACTAAAATTTTCTTGTTTTTGCTCAAAAATCAGCCCACGAATTGTGTCCAACTGTGCCTTTCTTAAAGTATTCCTATTCCAATATCCTACAAGTCCGCTTTCCAAAAATTGCTGAAGTGCTAACTCCAACTTTCTCTGGAGAAAGAATCGTCTAAATACCCAACCTTGCAAGCTTAAGAAAAAGGGGACGTTCTGTTTCTTGACAACTTTCCAGGCTATTGACATATCAAAGTTGGGATGAAACAAGTTTACATAATCTATATCATCGACGAATGCAAAAGCTAAAGTTTTATGAGGAACATTTGATAGAATTTGTGGCAAAACTTCGGATCGAGCTACATTAATAGGGGAGACAAATTTAATTTTTATGGCAAGGTTGTTAAAATAGTCTGGAATTGTATGCACTTGGTAACCATGGTTATTGAAAGGTTGAAGCAAAGACCTTAAACGGGAATCAAGCATGGACGTCCCATTTTTGGCTGCGTATATGACATGGCTTACACTTATTACTGTATAATCGCTACAAGCTAACTCCTCCAACGAGTTTGGGGTCACCGGAACCTTTTCACTTGCCAAAAATGAGAAAAGCTGGCCATCATAAGCATTGTTCATTGTCAACGCGTAAAAGTTCCAAATGATCCATAACACGATTGACTGATAGGTATTTAAATATTTTCGTACGGAATCATTGCATTGTCCAGAGAACGCAGCGTGGAAGAGAAATAGCCAGGTGAAATAAGAGCGCCTTTGAAGATGTGAGGGTTGATTTTTTATGGTGGCAGTGTTAAATTGCAACAGGGAAATGATGTATTGAACTAACGGCATGATAAGCAATGCTGTGAAAATTGCAAACCAAACAAAGTCTTGGAAGGGCTGCGTCATGGCGTTCAGGTCGTGCCCACTTGCATTTCGTTGAATGACTATTAAATATGCGAATACCTTTATATCCATACCTGCCACTGGCATGTCATACCGGTTGTTTGGAATATTGTGTAGCATATTTAAGAAATTAAGGTCAAGTATAACATTTGAAACGGCATCATTATCGCTGCTAAAAGAGTTGGCTAAATTTACTGTCAAATTTGAGGATGTCTCCAGTGAGTGTAAAAAGCAAGGAACACTTCCCTCCGGAAATGGCGTGAAGCACAATTTTCCGAATGAAGTGAACACGGATATTTTGAATTCATGGATATGGGGATTCAATAGGGAATCCCACGCTATTATCAGTTCACTCATTGTCCAGCTAGAGTTAACGGAAATTTCTGAGGAATATTCTGTTGAGCAACAGATAAATTGAAGGATAAATCCAGTAGCCAAAAAATTCATAAAAAGAGGTACACCAGAGGAACTAATTTGGCGTAAGCTGTTCCTAAGAAACTCATAATCGGATATCTGTTGATGATGTTTAAGCGAAATGGAGAAATAGATGACGACCTTCGGACTGCTGATAAAATCAGATATTTTTGGAACCGTTTCTGGGATTACCTGGTAAAACGAGAGATCATAAGAAGTAAACTTCGTTAAATGATGCCGCTCCAGAAATTCTTTAGAACCGATAGGAGAAGACCGACTTTTTATGACTTGAGAATTTCCAGTCTTGAGATAACTGATAAGAAAGATATCGAAATTATAATGTTGTAGATTAGATTTTTCAGAGGGTGACATATAAATAGCTGATTTTGTGCCGCTATTGGAATTATTAGAAGTAGTGGTATGAAGTGACCATTGAATTATGCAATTTTCATAGGTTTTAAAAATTGAAAATTTAGAATGCACTTGATTTTCCGATGAAACACTGGTTTCAGACAATAGCAAACCATTGGAATTCCTGTGCAGACTTTGAAAAAATATAAATAATGTAATAAGTATTGAATGTAGCACTTCCATTTTTTTAAATGATTGAGCTCTTTCAAAAATAAAAAAAATTGAGTGAAAAGTTTCGTTTCAATTGCCACTGTCTTTTTAGGATTCTTTTAATATGCTTTGATTCATGTGCTTAATTTCAAAAATATGACCGTGAGTGAATGCAACTATGCTAGATTGAAATGTAAATCTATGGGGTGAGTTGA
>JAQFXM010005571.1:0-14703 GCA_034693345.1 Entomobrya multifasciata | reverse complement strand
GGAATCGAATTCAAAAGGAATTGGAATCGAATTCAAAAGGAATTGGAATCGAATTCAAAAGGAATTGGAATCGAATTTAAAACGAAATGGAATCGAATTCCAAAGGAATTGGAACCGAATTTAAAACGAAATGGAATCGAATTTGAAACGAAATGGAATATAATTTTAAACGAATTGGGTTCGTATTTTTAGATCGAATTGAGGATAAATTAAATTGGGATATTATTTTCAAACCGAATTAGGGTAAAAATTAAAACGAATTGAGATCGAACTTAAAATGGATTGGGATTGTATTTCAAAACCTAACTTGGGAAGAACTTGACACGAGTTGGGACGGAATTTTAAACGAATTGGAATGAAATTTAAAACGAATTGGAATGGAATTCGTATTTCAGGTTCGTATTTTAGATCGAACTGAGTACATATTAAAATAAATTAAGATAGTATTTTCAAGCCGAATTTGGGTAGAAATTAAAACTAATTGGGATAGAATTAAATCGTATTGGACAAATTTTTAACATATTAGAATTCTTCTACTCGCCACCGCTTGAAACAATAATTTTTACTATAATGAAAAGAGAAATCTATTAAAATCATTACATTTATAATAAAAGGTTTTTTTTGTTGCACTTGATATTATTGTTAAAACTCTCAAAATCCAAAATGTATCCAAGTTTATATCATCAGTAATACCATGTGCACAGTTAACCAAATATCGTAATATAGTTACAATTAGAACGTTAACTATGATTGAAATTATTTTACTAATGTTTATTAATAAATTATGTCACGCATGAGATGACTCAATATGAACGTACAAAAGCCTCGTGGCAATTTCGGCACAACCGGTTTACAACATAAGCATTGCAGTAGAGCTTGTATTGAATGTCGAACCACTCTAGTAAAAAGAAAGTTTGTTGGGTTGTCATCTTCGCCTTTAGATGGAGCGAAACGATCAGATAATGTTTCTCCGTCACCTAGAAAAAAGGTTTGTCTGCTTCAGTGCAGCCTAAACAAACAAAATATATTGTTTTGAGTTGATTGACTTGGTTATGCTTAGAACGTATGTAACTCCAGTTTCCAGAAAGACTACTTATATTTACTTGGCGTTCCAGTATAATCATCAAATATCATATTTTATTTTGGATTAATAAAAGAAAAAATCCCCAACATAGTTTCCAACGGTTAATATTTAAACATAGCATAAAAGATATAATGAAAATTTGACACCACAGAAGTTGTATTTTTTCAATCGAAGCATACAATTTTTTGTATTTGATCCTTTTTTCCATTTTAAGACTGGAGATGGCAGATAAGTGAACCCAGCCTAACTTTTGATAAGTGTCTGGTTAGGGTTAGCCTAAAAACATTCTGCTTCGTAGGAGTATTGCAGTTTCAAAATATGACACGCACATGGAGATGGAGGATGCGGATATATGAGAATGATGAATGATGTTAAGAGAAACATTAGCCGTCGGCTAAATCAAAGGACCATAGAATTCCTTCACATTGGTGCTCAAATTTAATTACGAATCATATCATTGCTTTGCTGCAAATATCGTTATCTGTTGTGACAGTATAGTATTATGATTTAAAAGTAAAATAAGATTACTTTTATTGTATCGTATGTGTTTGAACATTATGTGACGTACATAACAGAGGCAGTTTTATCTTTTGTGAACATAAAGATCATTTTTTGGTTTGAGACATCTATATATGTACTCATACATGTTTAGTTCTTTGTTATATCCTGAACGTTTTGTCAACATACCATTAGTTTCTTATTGACATCCTTCAACGTTACGTCACGAACGTAGTTCCACACAATATGACAATCAATATCCATCATTCGGACTTAAAATCCCTTTCAAAACAAATGATATATCAAAAGATCCATACTTATTAGTCGAAATATGGTTTATTAGAGGCAAATATTCGTGACATTTTTATATACTTTATGAGAGTAATGCATACATATGAGGATATACTTTCCTTCGTTGCTAAACTGACTGTAGTAAACAAAGAATTCTAAATATTTATCAGGCAAATAAACTGCAGTTTTGAGAGTGTATAAACATTCGAACTACTAAAAGTTACGAAAATTCCAAGAAACGCATGTACAACATGCAATATTGATTTTCAATAATATGTGACTAAAGGTTCTTACTAAAATAAGTAATGACGTTTCATTAATGTTTACGTTTTACGCTGGTAGACAAAATTCTTTTTAGAAAATGCTAACTTTGCTTCCCAAGGCGGGCATTCTACCACATCTTATTTGTGCAATATTGTAGTTTTTATAAATAAATCAAGTAAAACAAAATGTTGGCTGGTAGGCTAGATTAATTCTATGAAGACGCCTGTCAAAAAGCGTATATGAAGTCCTTAAAAACAACATTAATTGCTATACCATACCGTTTTGCAAGTTTTGAATAATCGTGAAATTGTTACTTGTTCGTTAAAGAGGTTCGTTCTTCCTTGTTTTTGATAGATTAATGTACGAAAATGATTTATGAGTTGTGGGATTGATGCATTATTTGTGACTTACCAGTAGTACGTGTTCAGTGGAAGGCTTCAACTTTCTCATTTAATGGTTTCGAAAGGGAAATTATTACGTTGGGCACAAGTTTCATATTAATGGTTTCCGTTTTGAAATACGGCAATTCATCTTTTAGGTGTCGTCAATTATCCAACACATTTTTTGATTGAACTTACCAGTTCCAGAAGAAAAACAGGCGGCTTGGAAGTTGATAGATAAACTCCATTCATGAGCATGTGATGCTGTAAATTTATATACCGCATGACCAAATTTATGAAAGCACAGCATATATATGGAATGTATGTAAATATGTATTAGAATAATATAAACGAACAAAGCACAGAAAATCATTTTTCAGTAATCTTAAAATTTTATTTCACGAATGATTCATCTTTGTTGTCAATTTCAAATTTTCACAAATAATCTTTGTTTCAACTATCCATCTTTATTATTTTTTATATTGTTATCATTTCCCTCGTCATCATAACAGATATATTGTAGTAAATTTTTAAAATCTATCTCCTAAAAGTACAATAAAATACCGGGAGAAGTTTGGATCAGTTTACTTTAAATTATATGTTATCGTTACAAATTATTACAGAATTATTAATAATATTCTAACAACGTTCTTGTTTGTTTTGCAGCACAATAAAAGGTTGACAAACAATAATAATAAAACTGACAAAAAATCTTTACACGAAAAAGTACACACATAGTACAACAATTGACGATTAATTTAACTATAACTATTATTTAATCATGTTTACAATTTTATTTTATCATTCGTAAATTTACTGTATTAATCTGTAATAGTTAAAAGAATAACCACAATATACACTCATATTGTAACTACTTCGGTATATATTTATTTATATATATACATCTACAAAAAATCTACATTTATATTTCATATATGTTATTGATTTATACCTATTCATTATATTGTTTACACGTACAAGAAAACGCGCTCAATTGTCTAATTACCTGTTTTTCTATCCTCATCGAAAAAACACTTCAACAACTACAGTACAGCAATAATGGTTAAACAATATAATATAATAATAAAGCAGCGGCAGCACAACAACATTACCTTACAACGAGTTTTCCACTAATCAAGTACACATGTATGCATCATTATAATCATTATTACTATTCTTTAGCCTTCAAATAAAAATGGTTATTATGAGACCACCTACAGGTATATTATATGTAAATACACACATATTATATACCTACTTCCCTATATCTATATAAGTAGAATATATATTTTTCTACAGATGCATGAGAGACGTCTATCTTTTAACAACAATGCACAATAATTACCATGTATGCCTATTAGTTAATACAAACAACAATAAATCACGACGACGAAGAACGATGATTACTATATACAACACTATTACTCGAATCGTTTATATAATGTATACTTAAAGGGTATATACCTGAATTATTCTTTATCGATAGTCCATAATAACTTACACCACTACACGCGACATTACTTTAGCATCATCACAAAAATTACAATCTTGACACATCTTCGCATAGAAAAAACTGAACATTGTAAAAATGCTGTATGGAAAATTGGAATAAAAATTCGCAGAATCTAAAACATTTTTTTAGGTTACTATAATACAATTTGAAGAAAGAGGATTGGTTTGGTAAAAGTGAAGAAGAAATGAACAAAACCGCATACTATATCATGTAATAGTGTGTTATACACTGAACAACCTTTTCCAATATTTTGAGAAGCGATTCTGTGTGAGAATACATGTTATATTGATTCCATGTACCACTCCAGAATACACTCATTTCATTACAACGACAAGACGATTTTTATATGTGAATACATAAATTTTCCTGACGATACTATTGTTGAATGAAAATTACTTGAAAAGTGACACAATCTCTGGGCATCATATCACTGCCAGCTAAAGATGTAATTACTACTAATGTTGCAATAGACTTATATACATGACAAATACCTAAAGCATATTTGTTATAGTGGGATTATCAATTTTTGTGGTTTTAGTTGTTACAAATAGTTATGCTATATATTTTAAATTAAACGTTCTAAAGATATATGTATTTAGTACTAATATATTAATAATTATTATGACGATCATTGTAGTTTTAAATTCCCTGACTCAAAAAAATGTCTCTGTACTGTTTTCCTGTAGGTTAGCCATTTTTTGTTTTGATTTTGACCTTTCTATTTTGTTTGCTGTTTTGTGATTCCAGAGAGTTAAACTTTGTATAATTGAACTCATTGAACAGTATTTAATGTGTAGATAATATATTGACAGCTTGAATATTTTTTACGTAATAATGTGCTATGGCAAGAAATAAAAAATATCTCGTGATTGCCTCCGAACTCAGCAGCATAACTATACTTGGTACAAATTTAATTATGCCAACTAGTACAGGTTAAAAAATGGTTTTATGCAAGTGATTAGTTCTGAAGAACAGAAAATAAAAAATATATTGTTGACTATTGAAGTGCTAGCTGTTGTCATTTTTTGTCTTACCAATTATTACATTATGAAAACATCAAATTTTTAACTATAACATTAAAATCTTTTTACTGCATTTAATTTGACTTGAATTTTAACATTGATGGAAACTAAGAACAAAACGGAATACAAATTTAAAGTATATTGTTAAGCTGGTGTGTTGATGTTAAAAATATAAAGTAGAAGTAATAGTAGCTGTATGTATTCATAATAGAATATAAAAGTCAAAATTTGTAAAATTTACTGTTTTTGGTTTCATTCACTGCATGTCTGTACTGCCTGGTTGCTCAGTCATCAGTGCTCAGTATGCAAAAGTTTCGAAAGGTCCATCATCACTTTAATGGCTTTTATCGCTGACCACCGGCGCTTGTTGGATTGTACCGAGATCTAGAACGATAAAGAAAACCAATTTAAAATTAACTAGGGTATAATTTATTACCAGATATCATTGCATTACACCAATAACAAAAAAGTCAGGATTTCCGGTTTATTCCATACATAGTTAATTTTATTCTATTTATATGCCAGCGGTTAGCCGTTACTTAAATCATCAGTTGTGACAGGTCAAAACCATGAGTGATATAATGATCTAGTATGCAAATTAGCCGATTCATAATATATACATTTTTCTTGCTATTAAAGTTCCTTATTAATAAATAATTCTTGGTACAATAAAATAAATACCATGCTAAAACGAAAACATGGAGAAACGGGGTCTGTTTTCGTTTATAAAATCTGCCAATGGAACAATAATACAAAAAAGTACGATGGTGAACCCAGAAAAACACCAATGAGAAATGGCAAAAAGGTTGGAACTTGATCCCACATTTAAAATGCATTATTCTAAAATTTATGGAATTCTAGCTTTGATGCTAAACTTATCCATACGTAGTCAAGAAGTAACAGAAATATTACTATAGGAAGCACTGATTGTTTTCATTTTCATCGTCCATTAAACGTTAAATTCGGACAATAAAAGAACACAAGAGTCCATCTATTTCACTCTTGAACTTGTTCTTAGAGTCCTTCAGAGTTAATAGTTGGTATACATGCTAGCTGGGGAATTAAATGAAGTAGGAACTCACGCATAGACTAAAAAATTACACACATAAAGGGTAATCTTGAGTGGGTTGGTTATCGTAAAAATTATTGTTCAGCAGTCACAGTTCACAATACTTACACGTTCAATTGCGATTACAAAAGATGATTGGTATGTGGATAGCATCTTTAGTGCTACCATTACCATTAACAATTTATCAAGTATACTTGGTATATTTTTCAAGGAAAACGGATATATTTTTAGCTGTGGAATAATTCGCTATCTGTGAAAAGTCGAATAAAAATGCAAAGTTGGTAGGCAGCTTATTAAGTTTGTAAATATACGATTAAAGCAGATATTAGGGTATCATATAACGCATAGTTATGCTCTTTTACGGCGATAGTTCACTTAGGGAATTTGAGACTTTTTCACTCATAATCCGATCTAGCAGCCTTTTCATAAGTCATTAATTGAATTAATTAAATCATAATTCTTAGTGTAATCATATCTCTTTGTTTGTTACACGTATGCCGACTGAATCCTTCCCACCCTTTTGTGTTTAGAAGCAAATCACACTTTTTGAAAAAGCTTAGATTGGCTTCAACTCTGTACTACTGCCTTTTTCGTTTCGATAAGTCATGAACTTCGAATAGCGTACAATGTGCACTCAGTGTTCAGCGTTTCTACTGATTTGGCAGAGCAGAGGGGCGGGGATAATGGGTGGGCAGATATAGTTGGATAAAGGATAAGTGTGAGTGCTTGAAATCATGAAAACTTGATATGAGCTTAATATAAGAATATTACATTTTATATTAGTTTATTTAGTAAAATAAACAATATTTTAAGAAGAAAAAAATAATTAGAGAGAAAAGGAAGAAAGATTTTCCTATGAACAGATAGATAGATATGAAAGCCAGCGATGTAAGATATCTTTCTGGTTGTCAGTCACTCAAACCATGTCTTTCCGGCTGGCGTTTGATAAAATCGGTTTAAACTTTGTTTAAAAAAGGGCTAGACTCTCGTCACAGTCGTCACTCTTCTCTTGAGAGAGCTTGAAAGAATGCATGATTTAGTTTGCATCAATGCCCATGCTATGCAATACATGTATTCCAACGTAATTTCTAAAAAAGCTTGCTTTGGTCATGATATACTCGACGAGGTGAAGAAGAATGTCTTTTGATATGAAGTGGTGAAGATGATCACTCATCGTATCAACATCAACCTTCCGAGCCATGGGTCAGTGAAGCATTCGATCTTTCTTTTAAAAAAGAAGAAGAGGGGAATGTTAAATACATAAATAATATTATGAAAAAATGGGAATGAAAGGTTGCTTTATGAATATGATAAGCATTGATCTATAATCTATATCATTTCAATATTTTTTATCATCACTCAACTTGGTTATAAACACACTGAGAAAAAATTGTTCATAATGCTGTATACATAGGTATACATTTTTTACATGTTAGATAGATTTTTTACAATTGGGACACACTGCATTTTTTATTCATTTATGTGTATCTTCTTCTTACCCATTTGCAAAGTAGTGTGGTATATAGTAGCGATGATAATAATATCATTATTATTACTGTACTTTAATTCGATCTTATGTTGTCTGTATTGCCTGTTCTTCTATCATCTTCCCTTGAGTTTTTTCCTTGTCTACAAGTCAACAAAAATGTTCATTTTGAATATAACAAACTTGTTAAAAGACAATACATTTTTTCATACGCTGGTCTGTCGGCTTTTTTAATGTTTGAAAAGCACCTTTTGCAAAGCCGTGAATATATAGCATAACCAGTAGTAGCAGAAAAAAATATAAATGATTAATGATATTTCCATTTCTGTTATGGTACTTTTTATAAGAATTTGTTAAGGATCTTTAGTGAGAATTCAAAGTTATTTCATGGCACTGGCACGCTCACCCAAAAGCACTGATTTTTTTGCACATGCTTGTGCAACATTTCGTCAATATATAAAAATATGCCGATTAATATAAACATGTACATGAGCTAGGATTAAGAAAAATAGTTGTTTTACACTATAGAAAATAACTCAATGCACCGCATTGTTGGTTTCTATTCGTATCTGTTAAACTTCATTGAAAAAAAAACATTTTCGTTTTTCTCGACATCATAGTTTTCAGCATTTGAATTAATGGTAAGCTAAGATATAATATAATGCTAAGGGGAAACAAGGAAAATAAAACTCAACACCAGTAGAGAAACAGCCAGCGTCAGAGCGCAAGAAATAAACCAGCAAAAAATCCTCCACCTCTTTACAAAATAAACTTGCTTGTTTCATATTTTTTCTTGTTAATGCTTTTCTTATGTTTTATGATATCTCATCGCTACTTGCTTTAATTCATCTAAACTGCGCACTCCTTTCATATATGAAGCACTGGAAGGAAAAAAGGGAATCGTTACAAAGATAATGTATATCACAAAAAAATGACACGCATTATTGATGAAATGTAACATCAACCTTGTTTTCATGTATCAAGTGTGTAAGTATGGGTGCTTCTTATTTAGTATGATGTTGTCAAAATAAATATGAATATAAGAGTACCTCTCTTGATATCGCTGAAGATACAATGTCTTGTTATAATTACTTCTCTCTAAATACAACCGCTCACTCGCTCGCAATATAGTTAGTGTGCATAACTATTTTGGAGTAAAAAAGGCTTAAGCTTTAGTTTAGTTTTCAATGATGAATGTTAAGCTATATTAATCCTGAATGAATTTTGCACTTTACAAGCTTCATGATACATCGTGTTAGTTAACCTTAACATGATCAAAGGTTTGTGTTACTCTTTTAATTGGGCTGTACTTGAAACTTGATACTTGTTCGCTACCTCTTCTAAGTCTGGCTCATAAATATAGACAGACTGCTCGACTGTACAATTATTCAATTTTGTAAAAAAAATGTATCCATTATCTAAACACTCTTTACATTGTTTGCTGAGACACAGACACAACAAGCGCAAAAAATACTTTTTTGACGGGCCTTTACTTCTTAGCTCTTATTATCAACTTGGAGAAAAATTATCTATAAAATGTCAAATACATTATCCAAACTATATGTATCCGAAAGAAAGGACAGAACTGCTTAGAAATGTACATAAAATCAACAAAATTTTAACTAAACTTATTGTTTTGCCAAGTCTACTAATCACACTTCTTTTTTCGTTTTTTCATCGTCATCTTGTATAAACGTTTGGGAAGCATTTAAAACATTGAATTTACATTTGATTGAATTCCACCCAAGTAAAATGCAAATGTTGTCTTGTAGCTCCTTCTCTTTCAACTTTGCATCAAAGGAAAAGTGTTTTTTTCTGCTCTTCTTGTGCACAGTTTCATCTTTTAATCTACTCAAAATCTATGCACTTTCGATAAAAGTTTTGATCAAGGAAGACCATGATGATGTCTGCGATTGGAAAGTTGGTCTACGCCTACTTGTATTGATCGAGCCCAATCGCTATTGTGCAGACGATGACGGAATGAATCAATCCAGCTTTGTTTTCATTTTAGCGATAAATACACGACGATTGCAAACGCATTGCAAACCTCTTTTATTCTCTTGAGATCTTGCCAATGCCTACACAATTAAATAAATACAACAAGTGTTTCATTCAAACATGCACGAAGATTTTCTTCACTTCAAGAAAAAAACAAGCACTTCTTGTTGTATTCTGCTTTGCCATCAGCATTGAAATACTGATGACTGATGTCGTCACCATCATCTATCTACCCAGATGTCCATTTTAACGAAAAAACTCAATATTTAATATATTCTCATTTCATGTTCAATATCAAACACACACATTCATGCATGATAATGATGAGGTTTCAACTGAATAAAAATATTTCCTTCAAAACGTGCAAAATTTAACAAATTATCAAGAAAAAAGATCACATTTCTGTTTGACTTGCCAAAGGAGATGTCTCCCATCTAATATTACTATTATCCAATTGATGATATGCCATGTTCTTTTTCTTCTCTTCTGTTTTTATGAACGGTATTGTCATGTATTTTTTTCTTGTTTTGCAACTTGTACGAAACTGTCTTCGTGACATTTACTAACAGCATCTTACAATCTGATATAGTCAGCCAAGCCACTCAGCGCGGCTCAGCCAGTGTGTGTACAATGTTTATTTGAGTAATAGATATTATGATGTCAACCTGTAACTGTACAACTATAATAATTCAGCTTTGCATTATGATATAGCATCTCACATAGAAATGTTTCTTGAATCTTTTTTTTTCATGTCCCACCTTCAGTTGAAAAAAAATGTTTTGTAACATGATGTCATGCAAAAAACGTTTTTTTGTGTGCTTATAAGAGAAATATTTGGTACAAAACCAAAAGTATATGAAAATGATTGACATTTGGAATAATGGGAAATGACATGCATATTTATTCACCTGCCTTCCCAAAAAATAAGAATAATATGATTTAAGAAGAATGCGATGAAGGTGCATTATGGTGTATGGTGGCGAGAAACAATTATCCAGTTCTCTGTACAAGTGTTCTATTAACAAGTCACGACGGTAAATAATAAGTAGTCGTGTTGTTTGTTATAGTCAAATCCTTGATCTTCTTTTGCAATCTACGAACAAGACAAGCCAAAAAACAAACATAGTTGACAAAGCTATGAAGGAGAAAGGTTTTCGTCCTTACACAGTATCAGTAGTTGTTTTGTGTTATCTTTATACATAATTCAAAGAGCACCTTTTTGTACAAAAATTCATGCAGTTTTGACCTACATTAACGGAATAATTCATTTCTGCATTTAAAGCCGTTAACAAACGAATGCTGTTCAACATTTATAGGTTTGAATATTCAGAGGGGTACATCATGAGATTTATCAATTGTGATGTACACACTTTCATGTCATAATTCTCCCACCAAAACGGAATACATACATGAAGTAGCTATGCACATAAAGTAAAATGTATTTATGAAGTTATATGCATGTATTCCAACAAATAGTTATCTTGTACAGGAGTTCAGTCGTGAATAAGAACGATAACATTTCGCCATTAAATATCCTATAGGCTATATGGCTCTAAAATTTGTACATCAAATATATATATCTGACACTTTAGCTGTCAGTATTTACTTTCCAAATTGCATTCTTTAATTTATTAGCTGTCACGTTGATGGAGTCTAGAGCACTGCGGGGAAGGCATTAAAACAACCATCCACAAGCTACCTTATGCTTTAGTATTTATGTTGATGATGATCATCAACATCACCTCTTACTATCACTCTCACTATAATTTGCTAATTCTTTTTGTAACCAGATACAACTGTGTATCAAAAAGGAATATTTTATCAATGTGTACATCTATGTTATCTCTCCTTTGATATTGATTATTCTGCGTATTTTGCGATTTGATCATATTTCTATATTTTATTGCTGTTTCCTACCAAACATGTAGTTCGCCTAACAGCAGCAATACTTTAAGCTAAATGAGTAAGCTACTATGTCAATGTATCTAACTTCAAGAGCATGGTAAAAATAATTAACCTTAGCATTTTTTATATCACATGGAATAACCATTTATGTCTTATCTGTACTGTCAAGATGCAATCGCGTCTTATCACAAATAGTAGATGTGTAGGAAGAAGTATACTTATGAAATTTACAATTAACGAATAAAAGTCATACATCAGATCAGACATTGCAAAAAGTAAATCAACTTACTTATGATGACCGTGATGATCTTGAGCTTGGGACTGAGATGCTTGCTGAGCTGCTTGCCTCTGACTATTTTTCTTGTTCTTCATTCGACGGTTTTGGAACCAGATTTTTACCTGAAAGCAAAATTCAATTGAGAGCAAAAATTTATACAAGTTCTCTGATGCGATGATTATTAAAGGCAAAAAGTAAAAGTGTTTGTCATGTTTTCGAAAGTGAGGAGGATTATTATTTGGAGCAATTTAATCATTTGGTCCAACATATAATATAACACAGAATAAGTATGTTCTGTATGTATATATGATATACAAAAGAAAAGAATTATCACTAGTAGAACAAAAAAGTTCTTAGTAAGAAGTGAAAAGAGAATTGAGCACGAACCTGTCTTTCAGAGAGATTAAGATTTCTTGCCAGCTCCCATCTTTTCTGTTTGGAGACGTAAGCATTAAATAGGAATTCTTTTTCCAGTTCCAACGTCTGGAATTTCGAGTAGGGTTTCCGCTTCTTCCGAACTGTCACGTTCCCCGTCCATTCCAATGGGTTTGAGCTCATAGGAACTCCTAAGGAAAAAATATATAAATACACATATATATCAACAAACAAGTCAAGAATCTTGTTTTAGCAATTCATTTACTTTTTACTTAAAACAGACACACATAAGAATACACAACAAATGTAAAGGAGGAAAATAGATAGAATTCTGAATGGACTTCAGTGGGAAGAAAAAGAGGCAAAATGCAATACAACTTTGGTAAGCATCATATCTTGTTTTGTCTCAACAAGACCCAATAGGGATCTACCGAGGCAGCCAAGCGCTTAAAGAAGAAAAAAGGGCGATGCAGAGAGAAAATAAGTTGACAAGAAAGAAATGACAAGTAGAAACAGAGAGAGAGAAGCGAAACGAAGCAAGAATATCAGTGGCATTAGCAGACATGAAACATGACAAAGAGGCTAAAGATGGAAAATGGAAAAAGTATTAGAGCGAAATACAATTTAGAAAAAAAATGTACCAAGAAAAAGAAAAAAAAGTGGAAGAGAGTCACAAAAATGAACATTTCTCTATTATTTCGGAAGGAGGATAAGGAGGAAGTGATGTTATTATTATTTCCTAGTGTATTTTTTCATCATAGTGAATACACATTATATGTACATATAACACAATAGAGTGTGTATATAGCACCCCTCGTTTAAGTAAAATGCTATTCCTTCATTTTGTTCTGTTAATTTTGCATTTTCTGGGAATCCTTTAAACTAATTTTTATAAATGAAGTGCTTCGTTCGGGTATTTTTTAAACTCTCTTTTTGCAGCAACTCCACCGGAGAGTAGCATTTTTATTCAGTAGAAAGAAAATACACGTTTTCATGTATAGCTGTACATGTAATTACTGATTTTTTTTTGAATATGACATTGTCAAACCTTTAATGTTGGTTTTAAGTGCTTAAATAAAAGTCTTTGTTCCATGAATGCACGTAGTAAATTAGGATAAATTTTTGACACCGCTAATCCTCTCACTTAGCCTAACGTCAGTTCTCTGGAGCATTATAGTAAACTTATTATTTTTTCTTTCTTCAATTTCATTCATATTAATACACGTGATGTAATAAACACGGAGACCGACAAAGTAAGATGGGTGTGTGATGCGATGCATTGAAGTTCCTGGAGTATAAAGATGTTGGCTTATATAGAATATGTACTGTGTTCTAAAGAAAAAATACAATAAGATGCCTTGAACTATATTCTGATGTTTCTTGTCGATAGCCATGCATGTAATCCGAATCTATGACTTGACTCAAATAATATGGCTTAAGAGAAAAGGGAGAAATGAAGGAATTTCTTTTTCATTCTCATTTCTCCTTTCTCTTCATTTCATTTATTATGAACAATGGTATTTTTTCCCAAGTATCTTCGATGCTGGTGCGAGTTTTTGTTTAAGTAACTTAGGAAGAGAAAGGACAAATCAACCCAAAATACGTAATGATTATGATGACACAATACACCATATCAGCATTTGAGCCTACACAGTACATGCAGCCATGATATGATGACGTGAGCCGCACAATTAATGCAGCAGCAAGATTTCTCAAGTAATGCAGACTTCTAGGCTAAAAAGGTCTTTGACGTAGTGAAGTCTACATTTTCGAAAAGAAAGGAGGAGTAAAAAAGATCGACGGGAAATGAAGATGACAAGTTCACTGAAGGAGATGAAGATACGATCCGTTTGTAATATGCAACAAAGCCAACAAAAATCCATTATTGTACTCAATGCTACACTGCACTGATTGCGTTCATCAAGATGACGAGAATGTCAATTATGATTGCTATTAATTCACAAGTTCTGTTAGTGATAGTGGTGATATCGTTCAACACGCTCAACCCTACTGTTTCTAGTCTTTTAGCGAAACGAAATCTTCTTGCACTTGTTGTCGGTTAGTGAAAGGAAACCGAAACAATGAGAAGAAGGTTTTTGAAAGATAAACGCTAAATAGATGGTGGATGGACTTGACGGGTAAACTAAATGATGTGGACGATGAAACTACAGGGCTTTACTTAATTGTAGACTACAACTTTTATTTAAAGAAAGAAATACTGGAAACTTAAAGGTTCTCCTAAAGTTACAGGGAAGGGAACTTTGGGGAGAAGGAAAAAAGAAAGGAATTAGTCAACTAGACTGACTGGACTGCTGGCTCTTGAGCACCTAGCTCAAGGCCAGCTAAAGGAAAACTTTTGAGCTCCTCACTCAAGGTCGGCTCAACGGGATCTGACTTCTCTGTGCCGAGTGCACAAGAGATAAAGGAAGAAGGTGAGGTGAGATGACAAGCTGGAAGCTTGGGTGGGAAAGGGAATGAGGAGGAGGGTACAACTTGTTGCTTGCCACGAAGGCTAAGCCGTAAATACAACACACAGACATA
>JAQFXM010005570.1:0-14705 GCA_034693345.1 Entomobrya multifasciata | reverse complement strand
GCAGCCTTGCGGAAGTTTTGCTGTTTTCTAAAGTTTGTACTACACTTCCTTTTTAAGTTACGTGGGAGGATTCCTGTTTATACCTTATATTTAAAAAAAATTGGTGTTGCATATGATATTATTTCATGAGAAAAGAATCCAATTTATAAGTTCTCTAGAGCAAGATAACTTTAAATGGACCCAGCGCGTAACATTCATTGATGAAGATGATGAACGAAAGTAAAAGTGGGGAGTTGAATACAAGTGAATAGAAGATTTTACTCATTATTATACCTAAAAAGTGTGGTATTATTTTTTCGACCATAGCAGTCAAAATATCATTCGAGATTCCATTTTTCTTTCATATCGAATTACCTAATCCATTTCTGTCAGCTTTTGAACATTTCACTACTTAACAAAAAACTAAATCTTTTTCGTAACAATATAATCTGGTTAAAAACATGCCATTATTTCATACAGATTATATACGCAGTGCTTCAATGAACAACGCAGTTTGTACAAAAACACATTACATATCTAGCATGGATGCTATTTAGCAAATCCAATGGTGCATGGATGCCTGAGTAGGAATGTAAGGGAAATGATGTAAATTTAACAAAATAGCCCCTCTGGTTATATTGCCATGATGTTGTAACTTCTTTTGTATTATTAGATCAAAATTACTTCGCAAAAAGATCTTTTGTGCCGTTTCAACGAGTTTTTTATTTGAACTCAAAAAAGGACTCAATATTTTTTGTAATCTTTGCACAAACTAGGGCACGTAATGACGGAACATTGTATAATATTTGCTGCTATACATAGATATGAGGTACATTTCCCTTCTAACTTTCTTTTTTGTGAAGAAAACAATAATGGTGGTAGCAGCATTACGGAATATTGGTAAGACATACAATCTTACTGACGGACTATGAAAAGCCAAATGAGATTTCTTTCAAGAGCCAAAGCTTTTGTGAAACTATTACTTGTCACTTGTACGCCAACACACCACGGGGAAATGTGCCACCATTTTCCAAGTCTCGAAACACTTTCTCTTCGTTTCCCAAAATCCTCATCCTTTCACCCGCATTAAATCAACCTCAATCCACTGTAGTCTGTAATATGAACACACATAAAACATCAAAAGAACAAGTATTGATTTCTCATTTCGTTACATGAAAATTTACTCCTATTAGTCATTCTAGCGTTGTCTGTTACACTACATTTTGGTGGACGGATGTATTCAATAGGCCCGTTTTATTTGTGAAAGAATACAGCAGCGCTTGAATGAAAGTACGCTCCTAGGGTTTATAAATACATCAAATCCAAATCTCTAGTTACGTTAGCGTAGGTTATTTTATGACACAATACAAAAATTACCAGTGAAAGAAGAACATAAATTACGTATCTATTTGTTCTCCACCAAAAAAGAGATTTGAATTAGGACGTGGGGGTAGGTAGCTGTTGGATGCAGTCGAAAGGTTCTATCTCAGTTCAGTCAACAGATGCGAGAAGCGAGTGCCAAACACACAAACAGACATGTGGAAGGATATGTGCTACATATTTTGATAAAAACTGATGGAGATATGGAACACTTTAGAATTTAGCAGGAATTTTTGTCTGAATCCTATCCTTTCAGGAGAAAAATTCACAATTTTGGGAATGCCAGGAGTAGGAAAATCATTGTAATGCTCAGTGTTCAGTCAACCAAACAACGAATTTTATTCATGATGGCTTACCTACATTTAAAAAACATTTACTTTTTATAAGGGCATCCATTATGCAATCTATCAAAAGACTAAATATTGCACAGACATAAAAATATACTACGTTGAAAGCTAACTGACCAGCGAATGATATTATGTGACAAAGGAAACTGTTACCCCACCCCACTAATAGCTGTAGTTTCTTTTGAATCGTAGCGACCCTTGAACTTTACAACGACCTTACTTTAGTTGTTGCTTACGTACATATGTAGATAATGTACGTAATGTGCAGCAAACTGCTCTGCCCTTCTGCCATTTTGTGTATATGTTGCCACCATCAATGACATGTAAGTAATGCATTATATAACTCATAAAACTTATCTGTAAACGTTCAATAAAAACTTCCTTTTACTGCCACCAGTTACAAAAGAATGCAAACTTGTATTACCTTCAACAGACAAAAAGAAGTTATTGAGGCACAAGCTTCCATCGTCATCTTTCACTATGCAAACATCAAAAGATCACAGGGAAACACTTGCCGACAACCCACCCACACATTCATGTAGGTTAGCAAGGATTAAGCTCTTTTTTGAGTGCATCTCATGTAAAGTGCTTTTGAGCAATTGAACAAGTATTCAGTTCAATAATCCTTAGGCAGATTAAGATGATAAAGGTACGGCACATTTGATGCCTATGCCTACAATATACAATCAAGTTAAAAGAATAGGTGTTAGCTGAAATTCGTGTTCCGCGTCCCACATCTCGAATATACAACGTCGAATAGTTGACAATCTTTCATTTCAACAGCATACAGCATATTTCAAACGTCCCGGGACCGACCCATTTATAGCGTACTAATACTTCTGGGAGAAAGCATCTCATATATTACAAGAAACTGGCAGAGAACAAAAAGCAAAGCAATTAGGGACGCCTACGCACAGCTTTTTTCTATCGAACTCGTTTTTGTAAATGATACTCTGAAGTGAAAAGTGATTTTGTTTTTAATGCGAAATTCAATCCACCCTAATATTTGAACTTTACTTTCACCTATATTTTTGTATAACTCTCAAGATTTACGAAGGATCTGCAAACATGTGGATTGTGGATACATACATATATGTATGTATATCAATACAGTATGTAATTTTCTTGAGGGTAATCCGTTTCCCATTGAGTCAAATGTATGACTTCAGAAAAAGTTTAAGTTTCTCACAAGATAAACCGTGTAAGTAAAACTGCTCTTCAGTATGATAATTTGTAAGCGTATCAGATTCGCAAAAGAAAAAAAGAAATTCATTCCTCCCACTCCAAACTCCGAAAAAGAGACAACGCGAATATTAAAGATTTCAGGCTTTCACACATTTAGTTCTAGTTCAAGTTTTTATCTTGGTTTATTGCATGAGAAAAATAAACATTTGTGTGCAAATGAAAGAAAATTGAATTCATCCATGATAAATGAGCAGCTCAACAGTTTTACTAAAGAATTGATTACTTGTTCGATTCAAACACGTAGCATAGCGTTTTGTGTGTACTATTCTAAAACAATGTGACACCAGAAACTTCAGAGCATTTTTGGTGAATATCAAACTATTTGCCATGTAAAGTATCTTTTATTTTACTCGAAGCGTACCAAATAAAAGAACGAAAGTGGCATCACAACAAGTTTAAACTTTTTTTCAGCAACTTTGTCAGGAGTGCCAACGAAATGTTATACAGTTGCTGATGCAATGTATATAAGTTGTTGTGCTGTGAGCATACCGCACCGCACATGCATACAAAACTTTTTGAACGTGAGAATTTGCAAAACTTACCCGTTCTGCTTTGGGCGAATATTTTGCAAACAACGAAGACAGTTGTTCTGTTTCACTTTTATATTTATGTACGAGTTATATGAAAATCGTACCTTCAATTTAACAAACTTTTGCATATGAAGCAATGTATTTTTATTATTTTCAACCTCTACAGTAACAAGAGAGCGTTGTTATTGCGTTTTCTACTAAACTTGCCGTTTATTTCGTTGCGTTTGACAATGGGTAGAGACGGGTATTACAAGAAGGGTAATGTGAGACTTCCTCTAGTTGCACGCACGTAGTATATGAATATGAATGCATCTCGAGTGTCGAGGCTACTATACCCCCGTTCATTTGGTGGAAGTGAAGCACTCTACGTATTTCCTTTTCCGCTGCAAATATCCGAAGGATTCTAATTATTTCTGTCTCATATAATTCAGTATAATGTTATACATACTTCGCTATACTATATGTACACATGAGTATAAAGATTCAAATGAAAAAATCTTTGAACCTTTACTTTAGTAAGAGATACCCTTACTTTTTGATACAATAGTACTTTCACTGCACCACTTCTATAGAGTTATGCGCTTTTAAAAGATTAAGTGACTTTCTATTTACTTCTAACTTAAATGGATTTACGAATATATATATAAAATATGGTTTGGAGTTCAGAATTTTTTCCAGATGCAGTAAACAACTTGCAAACTAACAGGTGTAAACTGTGTAGAAAAAAGTAAATCATCATTAGTGATAATATGGGAAAAAACTCCAAGTAATACCACTGCATGACAGTTTACAGAGATTTTTATACGGAGAGCTTAATTTACACCATGTATGCATGCATGAATCCTAACTGAACTACATTAAATCTTGTTGAAATCTTGAAAAGTTGTAAAGGTGTAAATGAACAGGAGTAAGAACACAGGGGATAAACCTAGAATTCGTGTTTCAAAACACTAAGAGATGGGCGGAAACACCTTCATCCATATTTGGTACATTGAACTACGCAGGGTTTGAATTTATTCAACAAAAATTCGTGCATTAAAATTTTTTTGGAATGCCTACATTTTCATTTACGCAAGCTTTAATTTGATTAAGTTCCGTCAATGTCAAACTCTACACTACAATAAATCGCATGTAACCAACCACAAGCCTAACGTGCAACCGTGCGATTTTTGTGATAGGTTGTAAAGCTATAAGGCAAAGTTATAATGAATTCAATAAAACTGATGAAAGTCTCTAGAGAATACGCTTGTCAGAGATTAAAATTTATTTCCATTTTCCTATTTCACAACTGTTCGCAAACGTACAAGCGTACGCGTGGAATATTTTTTGAATATTATTTAAGCAATACATTCTTTTAGATCACAATAATCATTTTGTATATTTATTCTATGTGAATAATACTAAAGTAGTTAAGTTAACTTCAATGAAAAATGTTTGCATAAAAACATATTTTACAATATCTAATTTTCAAAAATATTGAAATGTGTATTAAAATAACAAGATATGGTGGATAATGTTAAAAATCACAAGTCATGAGTTGCCTTCAGAATGTCATTGCAAAGTATTTAGTACATTTATCAGGGTTTCATATGTAAAATTTTGTTGCTAAATTGTGTAGTCTTCCCTTTTACGTTAACCTTTATAGGACTGAGATTTTTTGCTATCCCGGAAGAACAAAAGGGAGCCAATTGTAACTACTAACAATCCAAGTCCTAGTACAGACCACGTGCCCATTGTCACGATTTGAACGGGTCGCATCAATTTTTTGTTGATCATGGCTGCGTTGTCCTCATTCAGTTGAACGGACTACAAAAGAAAAGAACGAAAGATAGAACCACGATAAGCAAACATTTTAAGTTGGAATACTTTAATTTTATCACATTATTTCTGGAAAATTTGTAATAAAGAACGTTGTACCTCGTCCGCCCACAAGATAGGCATCAACATGCTTGGTACTCTCTTCATCGGTTTGAAGAATTTTGTTGGTTTAAGCTCAATATTAATTTGGAACCGTTTACTGGCCTTAATCAACGATCCGGTGTTCTGCAAAGCATGTAATAAAGATTTACTCAAATTACATTGCGTATTGTACGATATCCACTAAGAACTAATGTTTATGTCTTGTGGCAAGCAAATTTAATTTAGCACGTAATCAGTAATGGGGTCTTACAGGCTCTAAAACAATGAAAGTTTCATGCTTGGCTTCGTCTGGCTGTAGTCCAACAGACTGTTGAACGTATGATTCATCACCATCATAAAAGTGGGGCCAAGATATCACAACTGGAGCACCTATTTAATTAATAAATTATAAATTAAGTACATGATATAAAGGACGTGCTTGCATGCAACTACTATGTGCATATATATATTTCTAGCCAGTACGACCGAAACAGGGTTGCCGTTATTATCATAATTCGGTACTGTTAATGTTTCCATTTAATGTATAGAGTAACAACAACAAGTGGTGAAATTACAGTCCATCCATAAAATATATCTTCTTAAAATTCCTGAACGCTTACAAACAAGTATAAAAAATGTACATACCTTTTCGGCAACGGCTCAGATAAAACAACCCAGTCTTTGAGCATTTATCCAAGTCCAAGTCGTCGCCTTCATCTCGTGTACAGTAACACAAATTTTCTGGGTTTACACTGGGATCTTGAAGTACTTCTCGTGGAGTTATGAATCTGAATCCTGGTACACCAAGCACTTCAACATCTTCCAGATATGTCATGTAAATTGACCTATGGTTGCACAAAACAGACATAAATGATGTGGAATAATGTGGATTGTATTTTATGAAATATTCATAATTTCTACAATCGCACATTTTTGCAACAAATCAAAGTGCACTGCTATACTAGAGTATAAAATATGAATAGTAAATTGCATGGAATTAACGCGATGAGAACTACAACTAATTTTTGAAGTTAAAAATCATTGCCTGACCTGCACATATCTGGACTAAAAATACGAAGTATCCTGTCTCTTGTAACGAATGGTGGGAAAACAGATCCATCACTTCCCTGTATTTGATTACAGCTTTCACTTTTCCAAAATGAAAGGACTTCATTTCCTTTCCAGGAAATCGTTTCTCCAAAGTTTTCATTGTCATTCACTCCAGAATAGATTTTAAGAAGGTCACCCAGTGTCCCATTTTTCTAATTTTAAATTAGAGTAGCGGTTACACAATTTTATCAAAACGGATTCAAATAAACAAAGTTTGCAGGATACATTTTAATGTCTACACTTACCCCATAGTATAAGCCAAAAGTATTGTTTGGAAGCAGTTCTTCTCCCTTAAGCTCCCCTAATTCCATCATCATTGGTTCTACGTATCCTTTGAAAGTCAACTCCTTCACAGGCCGACGCATGAAAAGGTCGTTTCCATGATTTATAGTTATTTCACGAATCAAGGATCGTTGAAATGTAGAGCCTTTCATAGCTTGACTAACTACACTCTGCGAAATTATGATTATTGTTTCTTTAAACTTACATCGTTATTTACCACGACATGACAAGCAAAGCTGAAATAGTAGTATCAATGAATTACCACATAAGGTATGTCGACTATAGTGATCAAATCATCTTCAGTTCCACCAGACATATCTTCTCGGAAAAAGTAGGTGATTTTTGGACGGAAGTCGATTGTGTCTGCCTCAACATCAATATTTTCCACAACCCTTTGACGCTTTTGCCTAAAGTTTTAATAAAAAACAGAGGAATATTACCTTTTCTAGCTGTTTCATGAGATTACTCATAAAAATAATCATATATTACAACGTTTTGAGTTTTTTAGCGCACCAATATCAAATATTTCATTTTATCATATCATTCGCCTACGGGTTTTACCGTTCTCGCAGTGACATCAGCAGCGTGCAACAGAAAAATCGTAAAATGTTTATACAATGACATAAAAATATGTCTAAAGTTATTCTATCCAACCATGTATATAAACCCTGATATTTGTCAGACAGAACATAAGATAAAATCTGAAGTTTCCTTACTGGTATACGTAGGGTCCCATTTCCACTAGCACAGGCTTTTCTCCATTTTTCACTGCGTCCGGATTGGTTACGTTGAAAAAGAAAACTTTCATGTAAATGGGAACTGGAATGTCCACCCATCGTTGAAATAAATCTCCACCTTCTTCCAATCGAATTTGCTGCATGAAAATATTTAGTACGTGGTTAAGAATGCTACCAACGCTTGAAATTCAAGTCAAATCATAATCTAAGATAAACTGTATTTAAAAGATATTTCATACCGATTTTATTTTAAGTTTGAGCAACTGGGGGAATGCAACCCATCCAATTATGACGGCTAAAACTGCAAGGGTAACACCAACCCCAAGAACTATTTTTGAAATTTGCATACTGAAGTTTCCCAATTTTTTTCAATTTTTTAAAAAAGAATTTAAACTGCTAGATCAATTATTTACAAGCAGGGGGAAGATGTTCATAATAGAAAGGTGTTTCAATAAATGAATTTTTAAACACTTTTTTACAACTGGAAATAGGTCGGTGGAGCTGAAGAGGAAAGGGGCTACCTACTGAATTTGAAGGACATTTAGCTAATATTTCAGAAAATTGCAGGCAGGTGTTCATATGAGTACCAATTTTAAGGCAATGAGGTCACGTCTTCAGATCTATAAAGTAGCGTGGTAAAGCATTGATGATGGAGTCATCTCGTCATGTTACAAGTTACAATGATTTAAATTCATTAAGCACGTTGTAAGTTTGTAGGTAAGACAAATGTATAGAATATTTTCCCCTGGAGAATCAACATTGCTTGTATTGTATCATATTATTTCGTTTCTTCAATTTCTTCGTTGATGATGTTATTTTCTTCATTACTGCAAAGTAGTGCAGTGGAGTTTCTTCAAATCAATTAACGCTATATAACAGGTTATATATATGTTTAGCGTTTCAGTTAGTTATGTAAAATTATTGGGTACGTTTGATGTCAAATTATGAGCCATGGTAGGCATAATAAGAATATTTTTGTAATTTACAATCATTTCAGGTGGTAGGTATAGTGTTGCATACAACATGCAGCCATTAGGGTTCATATGTCTCTTAAATTTCATCTTGTACCGTAAGAAAATATTCCAGTGTGGAAATCACGTCAGTAGGTTGCTGCAAATAAAAAAGGCTCGATAATTACAGTAAGATCACTATTCATTATCATTAAGCTTAATGCATATTGATTTAATTAACGACATATGAAAATTGATATGCATAGAAATGCATTGATGCAAAATATATCGAATTCAATCAATGATTCACTTACTAACTATGTCTCCAGTTTGATCCATTTTGATTAATCCATGCGTTAATTAAAAATACTGCTACATGCAGCTTAACGCTGCGTATACAGCGTGTACTTTGCCTCTGCACCGTCTGCACGTATACATATTAAGGGAATACTTTGTGTGACAAATATATATTACTTATCATATCATCATACTTGATAAGTAGCTATTTGGAATATTGGATTGAATAACATGATTTGTAGTAATTTTTGACCTATTACTCAATATGACTCATATAAGTGACTTCAGTGGCTCCAGAAATCATGGGAGACGATTTTATTTATTGCAGAGTTAACTTCTCAACACATTATTTCACATAATCAATTAAACGTTATCACGTATTCAGTTTTCAACAGTCAGGAAACATATCATCCCATATCGAACTCAACATCTTTTCTGTACTCTTCTTCTTGCATTCCAAGAGCTGTTCCTTAGTTGAAACAGGCTGCTCCTTTAAGATAATTATTTCAGATGGCCTTTTTAGTATTTGGTTTACACGTAAAAGTTACAAAAGTCAGTTGGCACATATACTTAATATGTAACATGAAATTAAGTTAACAAAGTTAAAAATAATGTGTGAAGTGATACATCTGATATATACACACCTTTTTATATCTAAAATGATACACTGATGATTAAACATGTTTTAATTAAAAGTTGACCAATGACCTGGGAGATCAGGGGCATATGCACTGAACTTCTGGACATTGAACATCCAGCCGCAGTTTTGATAACTATATAACGCGACGCTATTACGTATTATAGTCTCTTGTTTATGATGTATGTATATTATGACCATGTTGATTCTTCACGTTTTCACAAATTAAAATTATGTCAATTTCAAGGTTCGTTATTTATTTTTCAGTCTCTTTGATTGTCATATGATTTCAAAAGAAAGATTCATAAATCAATGATTATATATCCTTGTGCAAATAAAAAATATTCCATATAAATGGGATTTAAAGCTTAGAGTAAAAAACGTTCCACCAGCCTTGATTAAATCGATTGAACCTGAAACTTAACCGCATGGTACTTTTTTGTTTTTATGTGCTACGTACGACGCACAGTACAAATACAGCAATGAACAACTGAAAGTCTATGTGATTTTTGGGAAGATGATAGTACGTTAGTACGTTCATTATTCCTCACCCACAAAAACTATGTTTGTCTGAATTGAAAATTAAAAACCATATCAGGAAGCGCTCATTGCTCACACACAAATGCTATCTTAAGTAACCATAATGTGTATCCAGTCAAAGAAAAAAATGCATGCTTTCATATGTTGACAATAATAATGAACCAGAAAAATCATCTTTGCCTGTAAAATCTTTACTCTTAATGGTTAATGACAGTGTATGGTGATCATTATGATCATATCTGTGCACAAACAAAACTGTTCGCGTTTTTTTGAAACAAAAGATTCAAATGTTTTTAATTGTTCGATAAATCCTGCTAGTTAAAAAACCGCACTTCATCTTTATATTGTACGTATTTGGTTTGTCATCGACTGCATTCAAATGAAAGAGAAACTACATTAAATGTTAGATTCTTCCATAAAATTTCCGAGAAAAGATATCATTTGCCAACATCCTGTCACTCAGTTGAGTTTGAGACATTATTTTACTCTTTAAAAGATGATATGAGGTATGAGTCATGCTGCGAAGTGCAACACGTGCACTGTGCAACCATAAAAGCAATTTATTAAATGATTGACCAACAAATAGTTTCTGCACAATTACATATGAAATAATTATGACTCAGGTATTGAATTAAGCATACTTTTATTAAATATATATGTTTGCATTGACTATTTGACTATAAAATTTTAACTTGCACGTAATTAGTTTGGCACTAGAAAATTGACAATAACATGACTTGATTTTTTCTTATAAATGAGCAGCATTTTTGTGTTTACCTGAATACTTGATAAACAAAGCTGAGATATAAAACAAAATACACAGCTAACAATTAACAAGAATGTTTTGTATAATAAAAAGTACACACATAATAAGGAAGATCGCATACAACAAAAATTTACAATAACGAAATACTGTAAAATTTGATAAATTGCGTAAATATAAATACATAACAATAACATAATTTTGAAATCAAGACTGGAAATGGTAACCAAAATTACATATATCACGGAACAAAGAAATGCCGTCTTTCCCTGATGAATGACAAGTATAACAAATTGCGCGGACGGCCCTTGCATTAGTATAATAATAAGCAAATACATACATAATCACAACAATCAAATTGTGAATTGACTGAAACTATTGCAGCCTGCAGTATTATATCAGTCGTTTAAAATATGATATGGCAATCATACTACATTTACTAGAGAATTTTTATTTAAGAACATAATAGAGAGAATATTTTGATATCTGCGAAAAACACAAAATAGAAACAAAATAATATCTTTTGAAACTACAAAAATTTTGGTCTCCGAATTTCGAGTTAAAGTTATCTACTAAAACTCTTGGAACGGTCTTGGCGACTTGTGCGAATGATATTAATTAATCCCCCGACAATTAGCAAACAACCAACAGTAAAAATGATCCACATAGCAGTTCCAACAATCTTTTGTGGCTTAATCAATTTGGATTTTATACGATCCGCGCTTACTTCAGTCAACTCGGCAGACTAGAATAGACAAAAAAATGGAAGAAAATTTTAAGTGTTCATTTGAAACAAGTAAATGTCCTTAATTCATGTTTGAATATGTATATTTTGCTTACCTCATCTACCCACATAAATGGAAGGATCATATCTGATACATATTTCAATGGCTTGAATTTACGAGTTTGTCTAATTTCAACATTCATCTGGATCCTCTTGTGAGCCTCGAGCAATACCCCAGTGTTCTAAAAGTTACAAACAAATCATCGACTTTGCACTAATTTGCCATATTGCAAAACATCCTTATCATATTGTTTTGCACATACTGGTTCAAGTGATATCACGGTTTCATGAAGTTCTCTGACCGGGTTCAGTCCAATAACCGCATTTCTCATTTCATTTGAACCATCCAAGAAATGAGGCAACGATACAACCAGTGGAACTCCTATTCATTAAAGCACAAAGATTTTTTATTTAGAAATTTGCTCTCATTCTTTAACATGCGTACTTTTTACGGACAAGCTCTAAACTAAACTATGCTGCATATACCTTTCCGACATGACTCTAGTTGATATGCTCCTCGTTTGGGACAATTCTTGAAGTCATCTCCGCCGCGGTCAGTGCAGAAACATTCATTGTTCGGATTTATTTTCGGATCTTCAAGCAAACTTTGTGGAAGAGTAAAGCGGTATCCCTGTAATCCATGAATTTCTGTGTCACTGTTGTAAGCTAACTGAAGACTGCGACAAAGTTCAGCGCTAAAAATGGGTAAGACTCTATCTCTCGTAACAAAAGGAGGGAATAATGCCCCATCACTGCCGTTAATCATGTTGCAATAATCGTCATTCCAAAATGTCAGATTAGTTTGATTATTCCAACTGGCAATAACACCAAACTTGGACGAATCTTCTACTCCAGAGAAAACTTCCATGTAATCGTTGCTGGTACCGTTTTTCTAAAATTCATAGAGTAAAATCAGAAAATGTTGAACGTTTTCAATTAAAAAAAACTCCTATTATAATCATTATAAAAATATATGTATACATACGTTGTAGTATATTCCAAATGTGTGATTGTGCATAAGAGTTTCTCCCTTTGTTTCGGAGAGGGACTGGATGTATGGAAGATATTTTCCTTTGAACAGGAACTCATCAACTGTGATATTGGTGAATGGTTGAGTCTCTGGAAATTCAGTTCCAAGTAGTTCCTGAATAACCATTCTTGTTCCTCCACCCTCTTTATTTGCTTTTGCTGTTAATCCCTGAAATAAAAAATGTTTCGAATTTGATCATGTTTTCAAATTTCATAATAGGAATTCATAAGCAATCGTTCGTATAAAAAACTAACAATATATGGAAGATTCACTACAGAGATCTCATCATCAAGAGAGCCATTGGTCAGATCAGGGCGGAAGTGATAGTAAATTGGTTGACGATAAAAAACAGAGTCATTTTCTTCATTTACACTGATATCAGTCTTAACTCTTTTTTGTCTAAAATTAGCACATTGACAAAGAAAAATATTTTAAGTATTCTTTTAACTCATTATCTTTTAAACTGAATTCATTAACATTGTAAACTTACTGGTAAACATATGGACCAAGCTCATCCAAAATTGGTTTCTCTCCTTTGTACTGAACAGCCCAAGGATTTGTGATATTGAAAATGTAGATGTTCATAAAAATTGGAATCGGTATGTTTTCCCATTTCTTCCAGGTGTCTCCTCCTTCCACTAGTCTAATTTGCTAAAAATTGTAAAAAACAAAAAAGATCTATAAATAAAATATTGACACATAGACATTAACATCGGTAATTTCTGTTATTGATGTACATAAAGCATTCAAAAACTCAAAAAAACCTATTTCATCGATGAAATGAAATGTAAGAAAATTGGGCGACCTTGAAATTTCTATTTTTGTTCAATCATTCAACAATGTCATATTTTAAAGTGATCTTTGGCGTCTTAAGTTATAGTCTTTCACTCATGCACAGTGACAGGGTTGATGATGATGCATAACTTTTCACGTTCACTTGTTAAGGTCATATTGTTACATGAAATTTTAAACCTACCATCTTTATAAAATGTGGGTTTATTTTAATCTGTCTAAACATCAGAATTCTAACCATTAATTTGACATAATGCAGGAACAACATGCCCATGAATTTAGTCATTGTACAATGTGTGCATACAAGCATTCATACGGTGAGCTGGTCATGTTGTACTTAAAACGAAGGGGTAATGTGATCTCTTTCTTTTTCCCCATTATTCCCCTGTCGAATGCAAAGTGCTTGGAGATCAATTCTTGAAAATAACAAAAAACAGATTGCTCCAAGTTTGGTTAACTAATTCGGTTAACACATGCATGCCATGTTCTTTCAATAATCGAAACTTTTTTCCATAGCCAAAAATCAGTTTTGCTTACAAATATGCCAGACATGTCCAAAGTCTAGTTCGTGTTACGTAGTTTGTTCTTAAATTGTTTATCATAAACTACCTTCAAGTCCTATGCATGGAAATTTTATGGTATGAACTCTGGACTTCGAACGTTATATTTAGTTTTAAAAAAAATATGCAGCGCCGGTGAAGGGTAAATGTTATGAAGTGAAAAGCATGTTTTTCAACTTCAGTAGCTTGCGTCAATTTCCGTTTGTGATAGCACTAGTTCAATTCTAGTTTCCACTAGAATTCCAATTATATTCGTAGCATGTATGTGGATACAAAAAACAGCGTGTACATATCATTTATCTCATGCAGGCAAGTTAAGTAAGTTGTGCAAAAAATGACAACACCCATCACATGCACACAAATCATATCAGACTAATTGCAGCAACTAATTTGTTCAATAATTATCTACAAATCTTCTCAAAAAAGTCCAATTTATTTTTTACAGGTAATCGAAAGTGAAACTGTATGGTTTTGGCAATGAACGTGTAATGAAAGCGATCAGAGAAAGAAACCTTTCCGTAATGAAAAAGTCTTCCTAGAAAAGAGTGTGTTCGTAGGTCCTATCAATCTGCAGCAACGTGATCTAACAATTATGTACGTAGGCCCTCTCAGCTTAATGATGATGTGATTCAGCTTTTATGCGACTTGACGTTGACACCACCGCAGCTCGTTATAGTTTTATGTTACATATTACAACTTACAACTTACTACGTTGTGATTAACATATATATTACATATATGCAATATATTTAATAACTTTGCCAATTTTCTGGTCCTCTTTATACCATCCAAAAAGGCAGATGAAAACTTTTTAATCGATTATCGATCCCAAGAATCAAACCT
>JAQFXM010005569.1:0-14707 GCA_034693345.1 Entomobrya multifasciata | reverse complement strand
CTGTCTGAAGGGATTTGATGGTACTGTCCAATTCATTTTATTTGGTTGACTTTTTCAATTTCCAGCTAAATAAGTTGATCACTAATGTTATCCGGAAATAATAATATTAGGTTTTAAGACTAGTAGATAATTCACCAAAAACACTGTCCATTTTTTCCTTAGTCGTGCTTCTGGAGAAGCCTTGAAAGTATGACACCTTAAATTGAAACCTATTTTGTTCAATGAAGCAAACCATCTATCTTGTTTTTTGTGTGAGGTATAACTTAAAAACCGGAACGCCTACATGCCAATGATTTGGTACAGTTTTAAGTTGGACTCTTACCTATAAAATGATGTAAGGTAGAGTTTGTTTGGACCATTTATTGAAAAGTTATTAGTGATCAAAGGTGCGCAAGAACTTTTGGGACCGACTATGTAGAAAATTTGGCTTTGAAACTACTACAAACTACTACTAAATACAAAAGTTTAAAACTATATGATTTATGTAATAAGTTTGTCGAATAAATATTTTTACATTGAATATTATATACCCTGTATATTTGATTTGCCTCATGAGTCATCCATGCAAATCAAGTGTACAAACTGAAGCTATTTCGCTAAATCTTTTATGTTGTTGACGATAAAATGTTAAATAATGGTGTTTTATGTTCCAGTTTGTTTTAAAGCCTAAGCTTTAGAAGCCTGGATAAATAAGTGTGGTTTATTAATAAGCCTTTAAGACTAAGCTCAATAACTGCTTTTTAGACTAATAAAAATCATCAGGGAACATACATTAAATATTAGGTGTTTTAATAAAGGCCTTTTACAGGAATGCCATTCATTAACGGAACATTTAGTCTACCTCAAGCTAGTTCGAAGTCTGCTTCTCCTCCCCTTAATGCAGATTCAATGAATTGTGCAGCAAATCGTGATGGGCTGCAGCCGGTGATTGGTCAATGATCATAATCATCCCCTTAAGCATTTATTATTTAGTATGCCAAAAAAGTAGACTTTGAACTTGCTTGACTATATATTTCGTTAATGAATGAAATTCCCGTCGAAGGCATTTTAGAAACCAGTGCTAGTAATGATAAGATAAAAGTTAATGATAAGGAGTGTATTTGATAGAAAATCGAAAGAAGGAGTTATTATGAAGTATAGTATATACTATAAAGCACGTTAGAGTGTAATGTATAAAGCTTTGTTATAAAGTAGCAGCATTCCACATAAGTGGATGATAGTTGAGATGAATAATATATACAGACTTCATAATTCCATTTCTTCAATAAATAAAACGTAACTGCATTCCGATTACGAGACGAATATACCTTTTTGTTCCTTTTCCCAGTTTTTTTAGCAATTCAAATCTACCGTAGCCAACAATAGCATCTTTTATAAGATAAATATACTATGAATCCAGAAAAAACACTTTATTATATACACTTGCACAAACATTGTCCCAGTACACTTGAACAAACCATTGTCCCAGTACACTTGAACTATGCCAGTTTAAATATATTTTACTTTAATTCACTAATTTTCTATACTGTTTTGCGGTTCAATGCACTGAAGTGTAAATACGCCACGTCAACAAAGGCGCTTATCAATATCATATCTACAAGCCGATGCTAGATATGATATAAATGATATAAAGCCAGATTTAAAAAGTTTTTTTTTTACAAATCATGCTTTTTATTTACAAACCTCTCAAAATTAAAACAAGGAAATGTGAGGCTGTCTCCGTCATATGTTTTATGTCTCGGAATCTTGATATTGTTCTTCAAGCTTTTTTAATAAGTAGTTTCTAAGCCAACTTGAATTAGTTGGCATAGGGCTGCTGCTGCTAGCTATGATCGCTATGGCCTATCATCGCAATGTTGTTTATGCAAAATCGGATTTTACACTAGCAAGAATGCATATTACACCACAGCAAATAAGCACATGCCACGAATGCCTGCGTTCTTTGGTGTAACGTGCATTTTTGCTAGAATTAGTCCATATCTGCATGTTCGATCATAGCTCCTAGCCGTTGTCATGATTAGGCCTTGTTTGAATTTTTGTTTCTAAGGCCGGTTTAAAAAGTGTTTTAAGTACAGTCTATGGGCTTAATAAGTCATTTTTAGGTATTAGAGTTTTTAGTAATTCGAGATTAATTGTTGTTTTGCGGCTCTCTCATTTTGTAATATGGGTGGACGTACATTCTTTTTCTCGTGAGATTTACAACCTTATTTCTATATTTTTTCCTGTACGACTGTAAGAATGGCATGTGTTCACGAACAGCTTAGCATGAAAATATTATAGAGACTACTTGAATTGTTAATTGTGAGGGAGTTTATATTTATATGTGCACTTAAAAATCTGTGTAAATATATTTAGAGATAATATGACCTCAAATGTGGTTTGAGAAGAACAAGGGTCAAACTATTTGGGAATTGAATTACATTTATATACATTTTAATTTTGCTGCATAAAATATTTCTTTAATATTGCACAGCTACTTAATAAAAAAGCTAGCTGCAATTGTTCAGGAATCATCTATATGATGCATGACATTTAAATTATGTTTGAAACGCTGAATTAATTTAGTAGCGTTGAAATCAAACAAAGCTTTCAAAGTTTTTTTTCGAACTCTTTTAAATAAATACATAAAAACAATTCAACAAATTGCATCGAATTTATAAACCTTGTTTTCAGGACATATAACTCTCAACATTTCCAAACAATATACATCCATACAAATTTATATTCCATACAAAGAGTTTACTGAACGTATACTATATATATTTTTTACTTAAGTTTCAAATCCTTATCATCATCATTTTCTTATTTGGTTGCTACTCTATTCAAATTTAAAAAAAGTGTCTCCGAAAAAAATGACTTTTTGTACCAACCCTTTCTGACTTTCCGCCGTAGGTTTTCCAATAACCATTCTCCCATAACTCAATTAAGCCAAACGAAAAGGAGGATCACTTTTAATATCTATCTCTGTCGCCTCGACTTTTCCAATCTACGTGATATTTCCATGAAAACCCAAATCAGTTGATAAATATGCATTACACTTCACTTTGTAGCAACTTTCTATTTTTACCGAAAACAGAGTCGAAGCTTTAAATTAAAATCTACTTCCAAAAGAAAGCGAAAAGTACTAACAAGTAATCTTTTCTGCATTCAGTCAGAAAAACTTAACAAACTTATTTGGCAAAGTTCATACGGCAGGAATAGCCCAAAAAATTTGCAATACAACAATATCAAAATACAAACATGATTTACACACAGGGAACAATTCTCGTACGTAAACTTTTTCCAAAAAAATACATGCTTCGGCTTCCGACAAATTTTCCGAAAAATTAATCAGTACAATCGTTTAAAGAGAAACCGGGTGGGGAGAACCAAAACATGTAAAATTTAATTGACCACCCCGTATCACCAACAATTCGTGAAAATCTTACCGACGCCAATTTATATAACACTTAAACCCTCCAACTCTACGTTTTAAACAGGTCAATATTGTTAAGGTGTTCTCCTTTAGAGGAAATACCCCGTGGCCATGCTCTCGAAAACTCTCCCGTCAGCACCTCAATTTCCGGTTTGAGCCCCACCTCCAACCCTCACGTAAATTAAAATACGAAATTGTTGGGGGTGATGATAAATGATAATTTGATGCTCTTAACAACACAGCCGGAAAAGGACCAAGACTTTTGATTGCAAAGGAATTAGACCTTGAAACCAAAAAACTATACACGTTGGTCATACAATATACGAATACTTCGAGATTCTCAGTGGTTGGAACTGTGAAGATGATGACGGAGATCACGTGAGTTAACAATTGATAACGTCAAGTCCAGCATTTGTCATTGTTCCGCAAATGCATGGGAGAAATGTTGTTTTGTGAACAAACCAGAAGATCAAAAATATCTGTTGGAGGTTCAGGCTCATGATACTATTTTTTATTTATTAAAACTGTCTTTTTATATACAGGCCTTAAAATTAAAACAAGGCAATTTAAGGCTGTCGTAGTATTTCGTCTAAGTATAAATATTTCTTAATCTTAATTATTAATCTTGTAATATTATGAGAATCATAATTAATTTATAAGCCAAGATGAATTACTTGACCTAGAGCTGCGATGCGATTTATGGTTGCTGTGGCCTATGTTGATCATGCATGATTTAACAATATAAGAATGCATGTAACACCACAGTGCATCCCTATCTGCATGTTCGATCATAGCTCGTAGCCCCGATTAGGCCTATTTTTCGTATATACAAAAGGATGAATGTGTCGAATCCTGGCCTAAAAAGTGGTTTTAAGTAACGTTAATAGGCTTTAAAAGTCTTTTTATGGCCTAATAATAGGACCAGTCAGGGGGCTTAGTACTTTTGTGAAATTTGTGGGCAGGAATTTTCATGTTTTGTTAATGCACTTTGATCTTTTTTGCCTGAACTGTTAACATGGTGTGTAATTGTGTGATTAACTTTTGATTCGTGTGTGTCGTAAGAACAAAGTTAGCTGAGATATGCACTGTTGTGCATTGACAATGATCTGTTGCTACAATCAAATTGTCTTATAGTTCATATCAAATATATTTTACACAGTCAGTTTGCATAAATCAGTGTGTCAAAGTGAGTTGGTTCTTTTTGCGGATGATAGTCAAACATGCAGAGAAATCAATATTAACAATGTTCAAGAGGATATGGCTAAACTGCAAAATGACTGCAACTCTATAGTGGACTGGTTTACGTGTAATGACTTGGAACTAAATGCTACTAAAACTGAGCTTATTGTACACTCAAATAAGAAAAATAGGCCGATAGCATTACAGCAAACTATTTATGTAAATGACCATGAAATCAAGTGCAGTGAGCAAATGAAATCTTTAGGTTTAGTAAAAGACCAATTACTCACTTGGGACGTTCACACTAATAATCTTATGAAAAAAGCAAATAAATCTTTATGGAAAATAAGATGTCTAAAACCCTTACTCACACAACCACAATTGAAACTCGCTATTGAAACGCTAATTTTAACGCAAATATATTATATGTGTGCAGTTTGGGGAGAAGCCTCAAAAAAATATTTGAAAATTATAAATAAGATTATTAAGGATGCACACCGTATGGTTTCAAATGGGTCATCTAGTAGTGAATGTGAATGGCTTTTTATAGAGGAGATGTACATATATAAGTCACTTATGTTATGCTACGCATCCAATCAAAAACTGTCTCCACCTCCATTCTTTGAAATAATCAATCACAGTGCCATAATAAAGAAGAATACTAGATCAGGCAGTATACGTTATGTGGATAAAAGTCTGTGTAAAAGTTACTTGGTGCATATCATGACAAAAATGTGGTCTCAGTGCAGTGCAAAATCAAGCATCATTGATAATGTGAACGTATTTAAGGAGAGTATAAAATGTGAAATTATTCAGCAAAGGCATAAAAGTGAAGTATCTGATGATCAAGACATTATTGATGAAGTCTTAGAATATATAAGACTGCTATACACTCGTACTGGACCAAACCAAACAACATAATGACCCAGGACGGGACGTTGTTTGCTATGAAATCTATAAATCTATCTATCTATCTATCTAGTTACAGTGCTAGAAATTTTAGATAACTTATAATTTAACTAGTCTAGTAGTTTATTTCTAATTTCAAAAGGAATAAAGTTGTAATAATTCTTATGATTTCCTCTTTTTACGAGATTCCTCTTGATTGATTAAGCAGATTGGTGTCGTTTCTTAATCAACTGTTTTTGTGTATACATCAGTGGTAGTGCAATTAAGATATAAGTGCATTTTTTGATCGAACGGTTTACTCAAGACGCATGTGCTTCAATATATTTTGACAAATCTGCAAGATACTCTGGTAATAGTAAGCTACTTTAATAAGATAAATAACTGCAAAACCGTATGTCTCCATGAGAACTCGTTACCGAGTTATGCAACTTTGAATTTGTTGCCTTTAGCATAGCCAAGTAGTGGCCATGCCACTGGTACTCATTCGTCGAACATATTTATATTGTCATATGCGTTTATAATTGTGATTCGAATTTTTGGTAACAGTACATTGCATTCGGCTTGCTTTTGGTAACTTTAGTTGCAAGCGTCGAAGTTTTACACAATTTTCATCAAGAATGATGGTCACTTAATGGGGATTATGCAGTTGACAATTATGAAATTCATATTTCAATTACTCTCGACTGAATCTACCAATTACAACGTTTAAGATTAATATTTTAGATCATTTTAAAATCATTTTTTATCATTTTAAAAACAAATCGATTTATTTATAAAAATGGGGTTGTTAAGTTATGAATGAAATCTTGCGCGCAACTTCAAGTGTCCGTACCTACTAACGTAACAAAATGCAATTAAAATACAATACAACGTTAACAAATAATTCGAATCTCAATTTTAAACATATAATATGACCGTATAAATAGGTTTAACTAATGAGTACTAGTGGAATGTCTAATGTCTACCACAAGGCTATGCTAAAGGCAACAAATTCAAAGTTGCGTGTTTCGGTAACCAGTCCGCATGGAGACAACGGTTTGGCAATTATTTATTTTATAATAGAAGCATACTATTGCCTGAGTATCAAGCAGATTAATCAAACATCTTGAAGAACATCCTTCGTCAGTAATTACAAATAAGGAGGAAGATGATTCTTGAATGAATGTCTGTCTGAAGGGATTTGATGGTACTGTCCAATTCATTTTATTTGGTTGACTTTTTCAATTTCCAGCTAAATAAGTTGTTCACTTACGTTATCCGGAAATAATAATATTAGGTTTTAAGCGTTGTATTCTCCGGAATTCGCTAGGTTTGATAGCTATTCTGAAACGAATTTAAAGTAACCGCTACCTATTTTTTCCACAAATTTTATATATTTAAAATTATTTCCGCACATGCGTTCCATTCAGCAAAAAAGTTGACCTGAAAAAATTTCTGTTTTCAGTATAACAGTATAAATTGGAAGGATAATCTTGTCCAGAAAGCTATTTGGTCATCCTTCTTTAATTAATCACTTGGGATAATCTTTGCGGCTGAGCTTATGCCTACTTATACCTAGCTCGAATTCGATTTTTAAAGAAAATTAGTTGTGTGGCAGAGCTATCCCTTTATAAAATTAAGCCAGGGTTTAACGGTTTATTGTCGATATAAACTCATGTTTTCAGCGACAGAGTTATACCAGCAAAATTTATTTACTCAATATTATTTCGTATTGCAGAAAAAAAGATAAACTTTAAAATATCGGCTTCGAAATAAAAAAAATTTCACGTGCGCTGAAAATGGAGTTTGTTATTTTAGTTGGGGGATTAACCATGTTTATCGAAAACAAATATTTACAAATAAAGGAAATGGTCAGATCACCGTTTTGCAAAGGTATTATATAAATGATACGGAAAACCAATGGAGACAAATTTCAAAGTTCATTTACAAAGGCAACATGACATGGCTTTTAACCAACCCCCCATATACTTGAGTAGTACCAACTTTAAGCTACAAAACTCATACAAAAGTTAATCCTTCCATGTCTTATCTATCTTAAAAACTTTGAAAAATAAAATTGTTCAAAAACCAGTTTAGTCAAAGGTTATGTCCATCAAATAATTAGTTAATGAAGACAATCGGCAACCTACGATATCAAAAATGATCACTGGACATTTGGCTACAAATTGAATGGACTTCATAAAAAATTACCTTACACCGATCACCATGGGAGCACTCTGAATGCCGAAGGATACTCTGAGGGAGTTTAAAATATATACTTCCATTGCTGCGCCGGCCGTTAGCCCAAAAATTTAATTGTAGCCATCAACATTATAGTTAATTAAAGCTAAGGTTATAAACTTTAAGACTCAAACAAAAAAAAATCGCGTCCAAGGTGATGGTTGACCAATAACAGTGTCGTAGAATTGGTTGCGATTTGTGTCGTAAGAAATCACTTCAAACCATAAAAACTAGTGTTGCTGTACAATTTTAAAATGCAAGAAGTCCTGCTAAAAGTAAGATATGTCCCAACTTTCTGGGAATGATGGAAAGCTGAGTCAAGCATTCAATTTCATCAAAGTTTTTCTTGTATTTTCTATTTTCCAGTAACATACATATAAGCCAAAACGTTGCTACGAGTGTCAGCGAAATCAGGAATAATAGTCATTTTTACCGCATTGAATAAGTTCCGTAACATTGGTTTCAAGGACAATAACAGATCCGGACTTGTAGTAACTTTATACCTTAAAGTAAGTAACATTCAAATATATGCAGGATTGGTTAAAACCCTTGTCGGGCTATTTGTAAATAAACTTTGAAATTAGTCTGTTGTTTTTCCGTTTCTCTTACTTTTGCCGTCCGAAAATTATTTGATAGTTATTTGAACTCAAAATTGACAATTTATATGATTAATGAAGTTGGATGATTGATAGTAAATAAATGAGAACAACACAATCAAAAATTTATCTTGCACCGCTGGAACTACCGGTTTCGGATTTATTTTCCCTTCATCAGGTTCTAATGAGAATAAAAATATTTAAATATACAAGATATGCTCATTTAAATAAGTATTTACATTAAAAATATATTTTACTTTAGCAACTACAACTCTTATCCATTCACGGTTTTTTAGTAATTATCACTTTCTTAGTTACAATTTGGTTAAAAAGTTAGTTAAAAATTCACATTTAATTACAAATAGTGTTTAAAAATAAAAATAAGTTTAAAAATATTTCTTAAGTTAACTCTTTGTCACATCTCAAATTTCTTTATGTGTGTTGAGTGTGACAACTTGAATGACAAGTAACACTGGAGGCAAAACAAAACCATATGTTTATACCTTGTCTATGTGTCCCTTTCACTATGGTAGAATTCAGACGTAAAGTGGCCAAAGCAAGAAAAACGTACTTATTGAATAAATATAAGTTTCTATGACAACTAGTAGTGCTTAAATGACATTAGGTCAATATTGGCGTACGTCCGATCATTTTAAATTGTAACGGTCAAAAAAATTAGTTTTTATTTTTTATTAAAAAATCAAATTAAGTTTTTAATTCAAAGTAATTTTATATTGATGTAGTATCACTAGGTACATGTGTGTGCAAAAAATTGGACCAATATCTCTTTAATTAGCGAAGATATTTAACTTTATATGTTTTAAAGTTGCTATATTGAAATATTTTTAGCGCGCTTATATATTAATATGCGCAAAGTTTTGAAGCACCAACATAATCCTCAGATCTTCTACTATAAGTAGCATGTCACAGATTTTGCGCATATCAGTGCAGTTTTTGTAAAATTGACTTTCAAAATTGCACGTTTTAATTAGCTATGCATAATTTATTGTTAGGGCCCGATATTAGCCACTAAAGTTTTATCACACAATGTATCATGTAATGCATGTAATGCAATCCTTGACTGAAACTTGGCATAAACATACCTAGACACTCAAAAACACTCAATTAAATTAAAAATTAAGTACACCCACTCCATCCTGCCCTCTAGCGGGTAGTTTTTCAAACAAGAGCTTAAGTGACCGAGACTTGGCACAAACATACCTAGACACTCAAAAACACTCAATTAAATTAAAAATTAAGTCTACCCACTCCCTCCTGCCCTCTAGCGGGTAGTTTTTCAAACAAAAGCTTAAGTGACCGAAACTTGGCACAAACATACCTAGACACTCAAAAACACTCAATTAAATTAAAAATTAAGTCTACCCAATCCCTCCTGCCCTCTAGCGGGTAGTTTTTCGAATGAGAACTAGGTGTCTCGTACTTAACAGTAAATATTCAAAGGAGCGTTCCCCATAGGCTCAACCCTTCTATTTGCTTAACCGGCATTACTGATTGGTGAATATAATTTTCTAGCTGCTTATTTTCCAATAAGTGATGAATATGTCACTTCCATACACTTCGCGCCAGAAACTTCTGCAAATTTCTTCAGCAAACAGATAAATCGATGTACTATCATTATGTACAACTCTTCATGTACCGTACACATCGGATCACTTTAGCAAAGAATCAATTTGGTTGCAGTTGGGAATTGAAGTCCAGCAAACTTTTCCAAATACGCATTTGCACAAATAAATATTTGCAGTCTCAAATAAAGTTTTCAAGCATTTAATCTGTTGCTGTTATATTGAAATTGCTTTCGGTTTACAGTTTGCTCAGTTTATACTTATTTGTTGTAGCAATTCATTGTATCATTTTTGGGATTTTTCATATAATTTTAATTGGTTTGTTTTTTCAATTATTTTTAATTTTGTTAATTTCTAATATTTTTTAATTTGTTTTTTTGATTATTTTTTATTTGTTACTTTTTCGATTATTTTTTAATTTTGTTTTTTCGATTATCTTTTAATTTTGTTTTTTTTTATTATTTTTTTAATTGGATTATTTTTTTTACGACTTAATTTATTTTTTACGACTTAATTTATTAAAAGAATACCTTAGAAAATTATCTTACAGCTAAAAACTAACAATTTAATTTTGGCTACGCTATAACTCAATGAAGCGTTTGGTAAAGTGGTAAAATATTCAAATTTAAATTTAATTATTTATATTACACGACATATAAATTAATCCTGGTACGCAAATTTATGGAAGGCTAATTTTAAACTTACTAACTACTATCTACCTCTTCGTAATTAATTTCATTTTCTAATTCTATGTCGGCTATACTAACCTCAATATTATCTATATCTATTTCTAAATCGTCTGAACTGCGTTCCTCATCATCATCACCTTCTTCTGGAAGAACTGGGGCCTCAAGTAGCTTAACTACTTCAGGACCTAATGGCAATGCCTTACATTTTTTCATGCGCTCAAGTAAATTTGCATCTGACAAAATAGGATCTGAAGAATGCAATGACCTTCTAAATACGTCACGAAGTGTATCAACCCTACTTGTTTTGCGAGCATGGTCGCGCCTATAACTTTTGTAAAGCTTATTTCGGGACTCTGCTGCTTGCTCACTAAGCAAACCTACAGGTAGACTAGAATACTTAATTATGTCCTGTCCATGAATGAGAATTTTATGAATAGTAGAGGGCATGTAGAACCAACCATATTTGTCTACATATTTCTCAGCTAATGACCTACAATGCTGACCGATTCTTTCTGGGTTAATGGGTAAGCCTGAAGATAATGCGACTAAAATAGAATGCAAACCATCAAGCAGCCAAAGTTCTACGCCTAAAATGCTAGCAAAAAAGGCACGATTCTTATTACTTAAAAGTCTACGCGCGCAATTGCCATCGTTGGTAGTCCCTGCTCCACCTGCTTTAACAACGTCAACGCGTAAGCCTAACTGTTCGTAAATGGATTTTTTAATATGAGCTATTCTCTCAACTAAAAGTGGATTTGTAGGTGAAACTCTCCATTTCCTAATTCCTTCAACATTTCTGTACCCAAGATGCAGTAAAAATTCTAGTACCCTAATCCATGCATGCAACGGGCTAATTCCGTATTGTAAATTCTCCTCTACTATTTGTGTCCTATACATGAGTTCTAAATCATTAAACTGTTTAGGAGTAGCTTTGCAAATAGGGCATCTTATGCAGGATGTGTTAGTCAAAAAACCTAATACCTTTCCATCGATGACAGTGAGGTGAAATTCTGCCCTAACTGTGATTTGCTGCCGGCTAGAAGTCGTTAAAACTATTGGTTGCAAGTTATGAATTTGTGTTTCTACCCATTGTTTTATTTCTAACACCAACCTTTCCGATTCCTTAACGAACTGAAGCCTCAATGGTCTACAAAATCTAACAGATGTAGGTGTTGGGTTATTCCAGATAACATGCCCTTTCTTTGATATAAGCCTTAATGGAATAAGTGTAGTAGCAAATAAACTATGATCATCTATCTGTGATTCACCCTGAGATTTTTGTTGGTACATAGCCTGTCCAGTGCTTCCGTCAAAACCATATGAGAAATGCCAAACAAATTCGGTAACTGATGTTGAATCTACAAATTGTGCTAAAACGTCGTCCTGAAGCTTAACAATTCTGGCAGTGGTATGACCTACTAAAGCCGAAAGCGGTATATATGCCTCATTATCTGTCACTACTATCGGTTCCTCTGGCTCACATTGTTTTTTGGCTAAAAGAACACTATCGTAAGATGGATACAGATTTTTGCCCATATGAATTCTTGTTTTAGCGCCCTTGTACAAATTTATGTAACTATTCTTGCTAAGATTTTCATCTATGATAAGCACCAGTGCTTCCTCAGGTGTGTATGGAGTAATGCTACATTGTGAACGTATTGTTTCCGCTGCCGTTCTAAGCTTTGCCGGGCTAGTTATGGCCTTTTTAAGAATATATGACAGACTATCATCGCCTTTCTCTTTCGCAACCTTAGCTACCGACTTAATGACTTTTGGATATGGTTCCGCATGCATCTGTTTACTCAATGCTAACACTTGGCGCCTCCTTGATCGTTCTGAAAGATCCTGCCATGATGTCCCTGCCTTTTCTTCAGATGCACTAGAAGCCATTTCTATATCTTCTAAAATATCTACTAAGCCTGTGTCTTCCTGTGGATGAGCAGATTGCCCCTGAGCTATGATTTCATGTCCTGAATTATCCGTATGAACATTTGAAACTTCTAACTGTCTATCATCTATAATCGGATTTTCTATTATCTCATGTTCTAAGTCACTGCCCTGTACCTCCCTATCGTCTCCTGTCGGATTTTCTAATATGTTAGGATCTACTTGAGCATGTTCTAGTGGCCTGTCTGTTTCTATGAAGTACCTTTTGGGTATGCTGAATGCCGTATTTGCCCATGATTCATGATGTTTTAGAAATCTATCTTCATGACGACTAATTTTAGCATCGCAAAACTTTTGCCAAAAATATCTGAACTTCCTCAGTGCTCTGTCGCCTATAAGTTCATGATCCTGATCATTCAAGTCCGAGCGCAAATCCCTACCTAATCGTCTAAAAACTACATGCGAAATGTCGATAGGTTTCATGTCAATAACCTTTATTCTAGTTTGTCTTGTATGATCTCGAAGAATTGAAACTAGTTCATAGTGAGTAATAGCAGTATCCCTATACTCAACAGTCTCTCTTTGCCCTTCTACCTCTTCTTCTCCGCCTGAACGGTGACAATACGTGTCCAGTCGCTGACCGGCATGCTGGCCAGGTAACCTAGCATGCCCCCCTAACATAGCCTCAACCGACCGGGGCGCCGGAGGATTGACAACCTCGGGAGAGCGGGTCACTCTCTCCGTTGGTGATGGGGGTTTCTCTATTTGTTTGTCCATTCTACCTCCCACCTCAGAGCTGTCAGCTCACCAATGCTATCATTCACCTGGGGTTTATTTACAGCTCTGGGGCCCTTCCCAAGTGTCAAGCAATGGTTCCTAGCCGAATGGCAAAGGGCCGGACGGCCCTTTACCGGTGGGTATTTTATGCAGTCTCGATTATATGAAAATTATGCTTGGACAAACTTAGATATGAGCAATATGTACAATGCAAAATTAATAGATTTATGGTCTTAAAAATGAGTTTCGTACCAAACGCAACATTGAGTTATAGCCTAACTGAAATTAAATGTTTCTATACTTAAAATTATTTGTCTTAACTATTCTAGCATATTCTAATAAATAAATATCTTAGATATTCTAGTATATTCTAATAAATAGTTATCTTAACCATTCTAGGAAATTCTAATAAATAATTATCTTAACTATTCTAGTATATTCTAATAAATATTTATCCTAAATATATTTTACGTAAAAACTTAAAAGCTACTAAATTTCTTACCATAATTCCAGAAATCCAGGCGGATCCATTTAAGTTCCACAATCCATGTTCCATGGGATCGTTGGTCTCCAGAATCGGTGGTCTTCAGAATCGGCATCTAGTGCCATGGCAGAATCTGCTCCGCGGAGTCCAAGTGACCCCGAAACGAAAACGGGAGTCCCTTTGGAACAAGAGGCTCTAACAACAGACGCTCGGGCTCGACAACAAGACTCTTGGAATGAGATTTAGGATTGCTCCAGGAGCTCATACCGAATTCCGCAGAATAAGCATGCTCTCTTGGAACATGTTCCACGCTCCTTCAGTGCGAATGACCGAAGTTTCTGGATGGAGAATTAGACGGCTTCGGTGGAGAAACCGGAAGGTTCCAAAGAAGAAATGGGGTGGATCATTATGAGCACATGGAGCTTTGGCGAAAATACCCAGCACCAGCAGAATGACCTCATAAATTTTCGAAAATTGTGCGAGGACTACAGATCAAACTGGTAGGACCAAAAGTACCTTAGGAGACGGAGGAAGGTTCGAGAAGCAAGGCAACGAAATCTCTTTTGGTGAGTATGTCGGCCCCTACGGAATTATTTCAAGTTTTCTTGCAGAAACTGGCGAAGGCCTGGATGGCTTTACTCGTGCTGGACGGCTTTACTTTAGCTGGACGGCATTACTGGAGCTGGATGACTTTACTGGAGCTGGATGACTTTACTGGAACTGGATGACTTTACTGGAACTGGATGACTTTACTGGAACTGGATGACTTTACTGGAACTGGATGACTTTACTGGAACTGGATGACTTTACTGGAACTGGATGACTTTACTGGAACTGGATGACTTTACTGGAACTGGATGACTTTACTGGAACTGGATGACTTTACTGGAACTGGATGACTTTACTGGAACTGGATGACTTTACTGGAACTGGATGACTTTACTGGAACTGGATGACTTTACTGGAAC